>NADL03000289.1:0-48265 GCA_002205965.3 Kappaphycus alvarezii
GGAACTCAATATATCATGAGAGTAGAAAACAATTTTCGGCGGGCTTGTCTCACTTTGCTACGTAACAGTACGTAAATCTCATGCAGGCCATTCAACGTGAATTAAGCCTTACGTGCCATACGTGCAATACTGTAGAAGCAACGTGGCTGCATCAACATACTTTGGCTGCATACTTGTGCAAGAGTGATTTGTATGCTGCCAGTATAATGAGTATAGTGTAAGTCGTATGCAGCCAGTCCAGGCAACTATAGGATAAATATAGAAACCACTGTTTACTTGTACAAGTACGACACCTATAGTAATGTACACGTACGACAGAGAGGAGACAGTACACATATGCCATCTAGGATACAGTACACGTATGCCACACTGTGTACAGTATTTTGAGCCTAGAAGAGAGACAAACCATCAACCAACCATAACATGCCAAGTGTCAGATTGCTCCACAATGATCAGCTCAGATATCGCCACTTGAAGCGATGTGAGTGGTATGGAGGCGTATCTAGCAGCCAATCAGAGGGCAGAATACCAAGTGCTTTGAAAAATGGCAAAAATGCGCCGTGATTTTGAGTTGGCCGAAAATGGGCTTTCGTCCCAGGCAACTCTCGGTTTGGCCCATTTCACACGTGTCATAGTGTGCACACCGAAGAAGGATGCAGCTCGCATTTTCCTACTACAGGTGTACACGTGTCCAGGTGGCAACTAAAAACCATGGGATCGCATGCATTCTATCACTTTTTCAACACTCCCCCTCGATCACATTGTTTTTTAGATTATTTTATGCTCCCCGTTCCTACACATTACAATCATTCTAACAAGTTTTGTCATCTGAACTCGCCCTAGTGGTTTCGTCAAGGCGTCAGCAACAATTTCACTTGTTGGCACGTACACCAAATCCACCTCTTTACGCACAACTGCATCTCTTACAAAGTGGTATGCAATATCAATGTGCTTGTTGCGTCTGTTGGTGCTTTCGTTTCGAGCGAGCTCCATAGCCCCCCGGTTATAGCTGTATATTGTAGTAGCATGATCAATTCAAGTGCTTTCACGCCCAGCGATGTCCAAGTTTCAAGGATGTCCCGAACGACACGTCTCAGCAATATTGCCTCTTTACTTGCTGCAGTTAACGAAATGTATTCGGCCTCACATGACGAAGCTGCGACAACCGTTTGCTTTCGCGAGCACCAACTTACCCCACTTCCAGCCATACGAAACACGAAACCGCTCGTCGATTTGCGATCGGACACATCTCCGGCCCAATCTGAGTCACAATATGCAGACAAGCCCAGCTCAGCATTCCTTTGGAACACAAGACCTAAATCTTTGGTCCCAGCAAGATACCTTAACACTCTTTTTACTGCTAACCAATGCTTCTCTCTTGGTTCCTCGCAAAAACGTGCACGTTGTTTCCTGCAAGCAGCAAGTCATCAACATACAGGAGGATAATCATGATTGAGTCGGAGGTTGGGTCAAATTTTACATAGACACAGGGATCATTAGTGCTACTTTTGAACTTGAGCCCATCAACAAGAAAATCATCGATTTTCTGGTGCCACCGCCTATGTGCCTGTTTCAAACCATACAAGGCCTTCAGAAACTTGCAGACATGATTCGGTTTCGAGGTGTCTTTAAACCCATCAGGCTGCTCCATGTACACGTCCTCTTCCACATCACCGTTCAGAAATGCCGTCTTTACGTCCATTTGATGCAGCTCCAGATCCTGATGCGCAACAAGTGCCAAAAGCACCCGAATTGACGTGAGCTTCACGACAGGGGTATGTCTCATTATAATCTACCCCTTTGACCTGTTGGAATCCACGAGCGACAAGACGCGCCTTCGATTTTCGAGAAAAGCCACCGTTGGAGTCCTGGGCATCTTTTATTGCAAACACCCATTTTGGAGTCAGAATATTTGAGGCCTCCAAACGTGGGACTAACTTCCATGTTTTGTTCCGAATGATCGAGTCTCGCTCGGACTCAATAGCGGACTTCCAAAAGTCTGCGTCCGGACCTGTCGCCGCGTGTCGGTACGAGATGTTGACAACATTTGTGACGAGAGCCGTGTCATTAGGTGTCAAGGATATATTGGACCTCCACCAAGCATTTGGGGCCCTTCGAATCCTCTCAGATCTCCGTGGAGCTACATTCATCAGGGGCTCAGGGATTTCGTTATCTGTACCAACGTTTTCGGCGACCGTCGGGTCGTTTCCAGCATTAGCCTGGTCATCGCTTTGTCCCTGAATATCTTGTCTCGAAGCTGTAGCCATCTCGGCTGTGTCCAGTGTAGGAAGCTGACTTGATCATCCTGTTCAACGCCGAACCTACAAGATCCTCATCAGAGCTAATTGCAAGACGCTCATCTGATTCGTTTTCATTTATTTCGGAGTTGCAGGTTTCGCTCTCACTGAATCTGACATCTCTGGAAACAACTACCTTGTGTAATTCAGGATCCCACAGTTTGTAAGCTTTGCTGGCTTCCGCATATCCAAGCATAATTGCTTCCCGTGCTCGGTAGTCGAGCTTACTCAACTGGCTTGCCGGGATGGTGTACCAACATTTACTTCCGAACGTACGAAGGTGCGACAAATTGGGCTTGCGCCCGTACCAGATATGATGCGGGGTCGTGTGGCTTGGAAGTGCGCGAGTTGTAACTCTGTTTCGAATGTATACAGCAGTCGCCAGAGCTTCGGCCCAGAACTGTTTTGGCAGACTCTTTGCATGTAGCATTGACCGAACCAGATCCATCAGAGTTCGGTTCAGCCGCTCAGAAACACCGTTCTGTTCAGGTGACTCCACTGCACTAAGCTCATGTTTTGTTCCGCACGCAGCAAGATAGTCCTTGAATGCAGTGGACATATATTCTCCACCTCGATCTGAACGAAAGATACCAATGCGGCGCCCAGTATGGGCTTCGCTACGAGCTTGGAACAGTTTATATTTATCAAAGACCTCTGACTTTCGCTGCATCATGTAGACGGTAACCCAGGAGGAGTGATCGTCCGTGAAAGTCACAAAGTAGCGTGCTCCTCCAACTGAAGAAACCTCCATGGGTCCACAAACGTCACTGTGAACAAGATCTAATATTGCTTCAGCTCTACCACTCGTACGTTTCTTCGGCACTGCAGAACGATGAGCCTTTCCATGAACGCATGATGTGCATACTTCAGATGCACTCGAGCCACTGATCTGCACGCCGTCTACAACATTGTTCCGTACCATGGATGCAATGCCCTCTTTGCTTACATGAGCCATTCTCTCGTGCCATGTTGAGAGTGTGGTGACTTTCGCAGAGTACAAGGTATCATTCGTATCTTTTGGACTATTTCGATGGCATAAAGAAGGCTATCGCACAGCATTTTTCCAGTTGCCACACTTTCCCATTCTTTGTCATCTGCATAGATTTGTTCTCAAATACAGTTTTGATCCCTTCTATGTCCGCTTTGCCTACAGAAATGAGAGAGTATTCGAAAGTAGGAACGTGAACAACATCTCGCAGAATGCACCGCTTTCGACAACCATCCACTAGTAGGGTCAGCTCCACGTCACCTCGCCCAGCAATCCTAGCCCGGGCTTTAGTTCCCATTTCGACTGAAGCTGCAGAGAATTCGGTATAACTCGTGAAAACACTCCTATCGTATGTCATATGGGAAGTACATGCCGAATCCGCGTACCAGGAGGAAGTTCCGGCCGAAATTCGGCCTGTTTAATTCGTGACATTAGGCAAACGATTTCACTCTCACTATCTGTCCTTACTATCAGCTGGAGGATGGGAAAAGTCGAATCAAATACATTTGCACCTGCGAACGCCTGCTGATCTCCTCTCGGGATTCTTCTCGTTCCGATGACTATAAGATCCTCTGCCACTACGAGACCCAGGTGGACGATAGCCCCTCGGCTTCCGGGCGCTTACCGTTCACATCTTTGCCCCAGCATCTGTCAGCCGTATGACCGAATGACCGCAGTTCGTACAGTGCAGCTGTCTAGCATTACCTCCGTAGTCATTCGGACGGGCACTGGATATGAGCGCCGCATTGGATTTTGTACCTTTTGACTCTCTCATTTGAGCACGCTCTCTTCCTGGCAACAACCGGCTCTTCACAAATTCCAAAGTAAACACCCTGTCCTCATTTCCGAGCGCATCCAAGGCCACGATGAGATGTCGAACCGAGGTGGCAATCCATTAAGCACAGCCATGGCTATCTTTTGTCATCAATAGTCACATCCATGGATTTCAGGGTCGCTGCTAGCTGCGTCACACGGTTAACATACTGCAAAACTCTCTCGTTACCGTCCATAGCCGCGGTGTAAAAGCGGCGTCGAGCCGCAAGCTTATTGAGGAGTGTGTGCCTTTCAAACGTGTTGAGAATAATAGTCCACATCTCCTTTGCAGTTGCCGCAGCGCGCACATGCTCAAGGTGCTCATCAGAAAGGGACAACCCGATGAGCGCCCGTGCTTTGCGGTCGGCCCGAGTCCATGATTTGAAAGCCCCGTCATCGGATTCTTCAGGCGGGTCATCCACAATGTAGTCATCAAGCTCCCGGAGGGCGAGAAGAAGCTGCACCTTCTGCTTCCAAACATGGAAATTATTGTTGGTGAGCTTTTCAATTCGAACTCCGCCTCCGCGATCGTCCATGACTACGTTCTTATCCAAGACCCTTTGTATCTGAAACCTCTATTACCACGTATGCAGTGAGTATGCAAAGTCCTCTGTTCAGGTATCCCAAGCCGGCGACCGATAGTCGCTTGTCACGGCAAGCCTTTCCCTATAAGAAGTTTGCAGCGTTTCTCAAAGACACGTGGTGTTTAATTTCCAACTCTTTACCTCTTTAGTTTTCCTCCTCTTTACCTCTTACCACCTCTTTATTTGTGCCTTAGGGCGCTACCCCTGTATATCGGCCAGTGCTGGTCTTTCAACTTTGAGCGCGATCCGTGTGCCACGAGTAAGCACAGCAACTTTTACCTGTAGACGGCCAGGAATTTTCAGCCACTACCCCGAAAGGTCCCCGCAGCAAAGGGCGTCTTACCACAATCACAGTCTTTCCGTACTAACTCAGGCGCGTTTCCTTCCGGACTGTGTTGCTTGACTTCCGTCGTACTCGTGTGAAAGCACTCAAGGTCACCAATGAGCCTCGTCCTTCCGTGCACAGCACGTATCTATACCTCAACAGAAGTATAGCCAGCAGGTACCAAAATACAAGTGCAGAACACTAGTACCCGGTATGCTACCAGAGTAAGGAATTAGAAGACAGTCGTTCCCTCTCCGACCACGGGCGATGGTGTTTCGCGTACGTATCGATCGTTCAAGCGAGGAGCGTCTCTGTCCCGCCGGCGCGCAAAAGGGCCACTGCAACGGACCGACTCGGCTGGTACACCGTGATTCCCACCGGGAATCGGGTTCAGTCTTACGACTTCTGATAACTCGCGTTATCAACCGCGTGGGTTTGTATGGTACGGTCCGTCCAACTCGCGTTACACAAAGGCACTGTTCTCAAAAGAGTACAGCCGGTGAGAGGATCACAAAACCGATTGCCAGGACCACGATTCGGCAAGAGAATCGGACAAACTTGGGCGGACCCCCGGCACTCTGTCTTCTTCTTTTCCGTTGCCGTGAAGGCTTTCCAAGAGTGCAAGGGGTATCAACAACCAGGCCTAGATTCCTCCTCAAACAACAAGGCCAATACTTCCAAACAATAAACTCGAGCTGATGAATTGTCGAATGACCACGACCACCACAAAAGAGACAGAAAACCAACCAACAAACAATGACCAGAGCAATGACCACAAAGCACTCAGGATCCTCACACAGAGTGCTTGACAACACAAAATAGGTCTCAACAGCAGTAGAGCACAAGCAATGAATGCTCTAGTCTAACACACAATAATAACCACAAAAACACTCAGGATCCACACACAGAGTGCTTGACAGCCTTAGAATTGGTTCTCACAAACAAAAGATTCCAACAACACACAATGATAACCACAAAACACTCAGGATCCACACACAGAGTGCTTGACAATCACCAAACGGGTCCCAACAACGACAAGAACCCAACAACAATAACCAAAAAACAAGTGACAACACCAACAGCACCAACAACACAGAGAAAGCAATTACCTCAACGTCAACGTCAACGGTTGAGGGACGGATCAAGCGGAAAGAGCGGTAGCGTGGGCTGGGCCCATAACCTGATAGAAGAAACAGGGGATGGTGAGGGAAGAGAGAATGAAAAGGAATGTAGGGAAGGAGTGCAGGTGGAGAAAGGAAACAGAAAGGAGATAGAACGGCAAGGGTGAGGTTGGTGTTGAAATCAAAGGCAAGTCCGTACCCTTCTTTACCTTGGATGAGCTATTAGACTACAACTATATACTGTTTGCTCACCGGCAAAATAAAGTAGCAAAACTACTACATTTGCTTTGTTGTTATAGCCTAGCCAAGCCAAGATGCCTCAGAATCCCTCATTTGCATGCGCGGGAAATTCATAATTACCAATATTCAAAACGTGAGTAACATTACGTTCATGCTAGCCATGCACGTTCTGTTACGTAAACATATAATAAACAGTCAACCCGTGAATTATGCCTTACGTACCCCGCCTATGCAACTGTAATCTCTCGCCCTGTAACAAAACCCAAAGGCGGGAACTCAATATATCATGAGAGTAGAAAACAATTTTCGGCGGGCTTGTCTCACTTTGCTACGTAACAGTACGTAAATCTCATGCAGGCCGTTCAACGTGAATTAAGCCTTACGTGCCATACGTGCAATACTGTAGAAGCAACGTGGCTGCATCAACATACTTTGGCTGCATACTTGTGCAAGAGTGATTTGTACGCAGCCAGTATAATGAGTATAGTGTAAGCCGTATGCAGCCAGTCCAGGCAACTATAGGATAAATATAGAAACCACTGTTTACTTGTACACGTACGACACCTATAATAATGTACACGTACGACAGAGAGGAGACAGTACGTATGCCACTAGGAGACAGTACACGTATGCCACACTGTGTACAGTATTTTGAGCCTAGAAGAGAGACAAACCATCAACCAACCATAACATGCCAAGTGTCAGAATGCTCCACAATGATCAGCTCAGATATCGCCACTTGTAGCGATGTGAGTGGTATGGAGGCGTATCTAGCAGCCAATCAGAGGGCAGAATACCAAGTGGTTTGAAAAATGGCAAAATGCGCCGTGATTTTGAGTTGCCGAAAATGGGCTTTCGTCCCAGGCAACTTTCGGTTTGGCCCATTTTACACGTGTCATAGGTGTGCACACCAGAAGGGTGCAACTCGCATTTTTGCTACTAAGTGTACACGTGTCCAGGTGGCAACTAAAAACCATGGGATCGCATGCATTCTATCACTTTTTCAACACTCCCCTCGATCACATTGTTTTTTTTAGATTAATTTATGCTCCCCCTTCCTACCCATTACAATCATTCTAACAAGTTTTGTCATCTGAACTCGCCCTAGTGGTTTCGTCAAGGCGTCAGCAACATTTTCACTTGTTGGCACGTACACCAAATCCACCTCTTTACGCACAACTGCATCTCTTACAAAGTGGTATGCAATATCAATGTGCTTGTTGCGTCTGTTGGTGCTTTCGTTTCGAGCGAGCTCCATAGCCCCCTGGTTATCGCTGTATATTGTAGTAGCATGATCAATTCCAAGTGCTTTCACGCCCAGCGATGTCCAGGTTTCAAGGATATCCCGAACGACACGTCTCAGCCATATTGCCTCTTTACTTGCTGCAGTTAACGAAATGTATTCGGCCTCACATGACGAAGCTGCGACAACCGTTTGCTTTCGCGAGCACCAACTTACCCCACTTCCAGCCATACGAAACACGAAACCACTCGTCGATTTGCGATCGGACACATCTCCGGCCCAATCCGAGTCACAATATGCAGACAAGCCCAGCTCAGCATTCCCTTGGAACACAAGACCTAAATCTTTGGTCCCAGCAAGATACCTTAACACTCTTTTTACTGCTAACCAATGCTTCTCTCTTGGTTCCTCGCAAAAACGTGCACGTTGTTTCCTCAAGCAGCAAGTCATCAACATACAGGAGGATAATCATGATTGACGGAGGTTGGGTCAAATTTTACATAGACACAGGGATCATTGGTGCTACTTTGAACTTGAGCCCATCAACAAGAAAATCATCGATTTTCTGTTGCCACCGCCTATGTGCCTGTTTCAAACCATACAAGGCCTTCAGAAACTTGCAGACATGATTCGGTTTCGAGGTCTTTAACCCATCAGGCTGCTCCATGTACACGTCTTCTTCCACATCACCGTTCAGAAATGCCGTCTTTACGTCCATTTGATGAAGCTCCAGATCCTGATGCGCAACAAGTGCCGAAAGCACCCGAATTGACGTGAGCTTCACGACAGGGGCATATGTCTCATTATAATCTACCCCTTTGACCTGTTGGAATTCACGAGCGACAAGACGCGCCTTCGATTTTCGAGAAAAGCCACCGTTGGAGTCCTGGCATCTTTTATTGCAAACACCCATTTTGGAGTCAGAATATTTGAGGCCTCCAAACGTGGGACTAACTTCCATGTTTTGTTCCGAATGATCGAGTCTCGCTCGGACTCGATAGCGGACTTCCAAAATCTGCGTCCGGACTGTCGCCGCGTGTCGGTACGAGAGGTTGACAACATTTGTGACGAGAGCCGTGTCAATAGGTGTCAAGGATATATTGGACCTCCACCAAGCATTTGGGGCCCTCCAATCCTCAGATCTCCGTGGAGCTACATTTCCATCAGGGGGCTCGGGATTTCGTTATCTGTTCCAACGTTTTCGGCGACCGTCGGGTCGTTTCCAGCATTAGCCTGGTCATCGCTTTGTCCCTAAATATCTTGTCTCGAAGCTGGAGCCATCTCGGCTGTGTCCAGTGTAGAAGCCGGACTTGATCATCCTGTTCAATGCCGAGACCTACAAGATCCTCATCAGAGCTAATTGCAAGACGCTCATCTGATTCGTTTCCATTTATTTCGGAGTTGCAGGTTTCGCTCTCACTGAATCTGACATCTCTGGAAACAACTATCTTGTGTAATTCAGGATCCCACAGTTTGTAAGCTTTGCTGGCTTCCGCATATCCAAGCATAATTGCTTCTCGTGCTCGTAGTCGAGCTTGCTCAACTGGCTTGCCGGATGGTGTACCAACATTTACTTCCGAACGTACGAAGGTGCGACAAATTGGGCTTGCGCCCGTACCAGATATGATGCGGGGTCGTGTGGCTTGGAAGTGCGCGAGTTGTAACTCTGTTTCGAATGTATACAGCAGTCGCCAGAGCTTCGGCCCAGAACTGTTTGGCAGACTCTTTGCATGTAGCATTGACAGAACCAGATCCATCAGAGTTCGGTTCAGCCGCTCAGAAACACCGTTCTGTTCAGGTGACTCCACTGCACTAAGCTCATGTTTTGTCCCGAAGCAAGATAGTCCTTAATGCAGTGGACAAATATTCTCCACCTCGATCTGAACGAAAGATACCAATGCGACGCCAGTATGGGCTTCGCTACGAGCTTGGAACAGTTTATATTTATCAAAGACCTCTGACTTTCGCTGCATCATGTAGACGGTAACCCAAGAGGAGTGATTGTCCGTGAAAGTCACAAAGTAGCGTGCTCCTCCAACTGAAGAAACCTCCATGGGTCCACAAAGTCACTGTGAACAAGATCTAATATTGCTTCAGCTTTACCACTCGTACGTTTCTTCGGCACTGCAGAACGATGACCTTTCATGAACGCATGATGTGCATACTTCAGATGCACTCGAGCCACTGATCTGCACGCCGTCTACAACATTGTTCCGTACCATGGATGCAATGCCCTCTTTGCTTACATGAGCCATTCTCTCGTGCCATGTGAGAGTGTGGTGACATTCGCAGAGTACAAGGTATCATTCGTTATCTTTTGGACTATTTCGATGGCATAAAGAAGGCTATCGCACAGCATGTTTCCAGTTGCCTTAACTTTCCATTCTTGTCATCTGCACAGATTTGTTTTAAATACAGTTTTGATCCCTTCTATGTCCGCTTTGCCTACAGAAAGAAGAGTATTCGAAAGTAGGAACGTGAACAACATCTCGCAGAATGCACCTTTCGACAACCATCACAGTAGTCAGCTCCACGTCATCTCGCCCAGCAATCCTAGCCCGGGCTTTAGTTTCCATTTCGACTGAAGCTGCAGAGAATTCGGTAATAACTCGTGAAAACACTCCTATTGTTGTTGATTTGGCAGACGATCACATGACCCCACATCGGTGCCAAACCTCATAAGAGGCATGAGGCATGTTCCACGTGTACCATGCACACGTGTCGAATGAAGGGTGGCGCTAAGCATTCCGGAAGAAATCCAAAGTTCCCAGGGACGAAAGTACGATTTTGAGAGATCAACGATTTAGAGTGCAAAATGTTTGTTTATGGGGTGATTTACGTAGGGTAGGTACTATAAGTGGATGATGAGTATACTGTATGAAGATTGGATTGCTGAGGAAAGCTATGTACACGTGTACGTGGTGGCAGTTGTGTATGGATGTACACGTGGTACAGCTAAGAGAAGAAACTTTTTTGTGCAGTGTTGTACACGTACTGTATTAGTGCCAAATGAGGAACTGTACTTCGCACTGTACATCGTATATACCAAGTACTGTACTCCTATACCTGAGTTTACAGTAGGAATCATTATGGCAATATTGTCATGACTGCTAGAAAGAGTATTTGATTTTATATTATGTATGAGGATTCTAGTTATGATTAAGGGTTTATCTAGCTGCATCAAAAATCGGTTATGTGATTTCATCATATGTATGAGGTTTCTAGTTATGATTACGGGTTTTATCCAGCTGCATCCAAAAATCGGTTATGTGATTCCATCATACGTATGTGGTTTCTAGTTATGATATTGGTTTGTACAACTGTCATCCAAAATCAGTTATGTGATTCCATCATACGTATGTGGTTTCTAGTTATGATATTGGTTTGTACAACTGCTCCAAAATCAGTTATGTGATTCCATCATATGTATGAGATTCGTAATTATGATGAAGATTGGACCCGACTGCATCCAAAAATCAGTTAGTGATTCCATCATATGTATGAGGTTCGTAACTATGATGAGATTGGGACCGACTGCATCCAAAATCAGTTATGTGATTCTATTTTACGTATGACGGATTGCAACGACACAGGGCGTCTTACGGGAATCAAAGACAGAGATAACGTTGAACTGGGCCCATAACCTGATGATGAGTTGCGATAGGGAAGGCTGGTGGGAGAGAGGATGAAGCTGCGGGCTTAGCTACCCAGAATTTACTTGGTGCTCGAAAACTTCGACCTTAAGTACATTCTAAACTATTCGCTACTTCATTTCCTCCATTTACAAAATCCCATAAACCAAACCATTTGGGCAAGTTGAAAGATATTGGCCCAGCAAAAACGTTCTTTGAGTCCATTTTCGAATGCTTCCAAAGCTGCCAAATTTGCATAAGACAAACTGGCCCACTAGACACATGAATGCAGTGCCTTATTCCGCAGCCTGTCGGCACCGAATTTGCTTGGGCCATAATAACGTACTCAAACCCTCATACAAATCATAGAATATGGTAAATGTTCTGAGATGCAGCCGGAGGTGTAGCCAGGCACGTAAAAGTAACTAGAAACCTCATACATATTATAGAATCAAGAATCGCTTCCATAGTGCAGCCGGAGGATGCAGCCGGGTGCAGGGAATCATAACTAGGATCCTCATACACATTATAGAATCAGGAGTCACTTCCATAATGCAGCCGGAGGATGCAGCCGGGGGCAGGGATCATAACTAGGATGCCTCATACACATTATAGAATCAAGAGTCGCTTCCATAATGCAGCCGGAGGAGCAGCCGGGTGCATAGAATCATAACTAGAATCCTCATACACATTATAGAATCAAGAGTCGCTCCATAATGCAGCCGGAGGATGCAGCCGGGTGCATAGAATCATAACTAGAATCCTCATACACATTATAGGAATCAAGAGTCGCTTCCATAATGCAGCCAGAGGATGGAAACCGACAGTGCAGTGGTGGAATGCAGTCGTGGATGCAGCCAGGGAGTGTAGTAGTGGAATGCAGCCGGCGGATGCAGCCGGCTATTCTACTGTACGTTCAATCAACGGAGCGGTGTAATTATGACAACGATTCGCATAACCACCCCTTACTGTATGAATTCAAGTACAGTACGAAGTACAATACAAAGTACAGTACGAAGTATAGTACGAAGTACAGTACGAAGTATAGTACGAAGTACAGGACGAAGTATAGTACGAAGTACAGTACGAAGTACAGTTCCACAACTGACAATAGTAGAACACGTGGACACCACTGCACCAATAGTTTCCACGCTTTTCTGTACCACGTGTACATCGCATACACCAATGCCAACCTGTACACGTGTATATGTCTTATTCAGCACAGCTCCCGTACACTACATTCCTCACACCCTTACAGCACATTTCCCTACGTAAAGGGACCCCCTAAACAACATTTTGACCTCTAAAATAGCTCATAAATAACCGTTATAATCCCTACTGCCTTTGAACAACTAAAACCAGCCAAGGAACCTCTACAACACCTGACACGTGTACATCCTGGGCCAATAGAATTGCAGTATTGTCCTTGTCAGCGAATAGGATTAAAGCAGGCAATTCTTAGCCTAGCATATGGGCCAAGTTCCACTTGTCAACAATTATGCAAAATTTGCATTTTTCGTCGACCCCCTGAAAATGGCCTTTCGTCCCCGGCAACTTTGCTTTTCGGGTAAATTTGGCATATATTTCCCTTCAGAACCACATGTGTCCACGTGTACACATAACAGCTTCCCAACCCTCCGTGCGAGACGTCTAGTCAGTGCGATGGCGTTGATCGTCTCACGAAATCACCAACACCCCCCCTCGATCACATGCCTAAGCATCGCGCAGATCCCCAAGTCCCAGAAACCTCACACATTTATTGAACGAAAGTCGTCCAAGAGGCTTCGTTAGTATATCTGCTGGCATTTCGGAAGACGGTACATGGAAGAGGGAAACAATATTGCGATGGATAGCATCTCTGACAAAGTGGTATGAGATATCGATATGCTTGTTACGCCGGTTGACCCCCTCGTGCCTGCAAAGGATATAGTTCCTGTATTTACAACCGATAGTAACAGTACCATCTTCTGATTTTCCCAATGCATCTGTCAGGAGGCATCTTAGCCAGGCGGCTTTTTGCAGGCATCACAAGCGCGATGTACTCTGCTTCGCAGGTAGACTTTGCAACAACCGTTTGCTTCCTCGACGACCAGCTGACGGCTCCTCCACAAAGCTTGAATACATAGCAGCTGGTGGACTTTCTTGAACTCAAGCAGCCACCCAGTCCGCATCACTAAGCCTTCGAGGTACTCCACTGAGAGATTTCCGTTTAGGATAACACCAGTTGAGAGTGTTCCTTTGATGAACCTCAAACCCTTTTCGCAGCCTGCCAGTGGTCCTCGCGAGGCTTCTCACAGTTTGAGACAATTTGCCAACGGCGTATGCTAAATATGGACGAGAACCAACCATCAGGAACATCAGACAGCCGATGATCTGTCGATACGGGACATCGCAGTACGGGCTTGTCGAAGACTCGGGATGGAATCCCTGTTCCATTGGTGTACTCACGGAATTACAGCTGACCATTCCAAAACGTTTTCAGTACGGATTCGGCATACGCTTTCTGCGATATACAGACTAGCTTGGACGACCTTTTCCTACTAATTTCAAGCCTATGCACTTTTTCGCCTTCTCCTAGGTCTTTCATCTCAAACCTTTTATTTAATTCCGCTTTCATCCAGGCTTACGGCGGTTAGATCACTACCGGCGAGCAGCAAAGTCATCCACAAAGGGCAATGAGCATTATGCTGTCATTCGATATGTTTGTGTACAAGCAAAGCCTCACTTCTCGTGGTCTTAAACCCAAGCCCATTAATCAAGAAGTCGTCAATTTTTTGTTGCCATTGACGACTCCTTGTTTAAGGCCATAAATAGCCTTGAGGAGTTTGCAAACATGGTTTGGTTTGGAAGGGTCGATGCATCCTTCGGGTTGTTCCATGTAAATATCCTCCTCTAATTCTCCATTTAGAAACGCGGTGACTACGTCCATTTGGTGAAGCTCTAAGTCAAATTGCGCAACCATAGCCAGTAGCAATCGAATTGTCGTGAATTTGATTACCGGGGCGAAAGTCTCTGAGTAATCAACTCCTTCAATCTGCTGGAAACCTCTTACGACTAGGCGACCCTTTCCTTGCTGAATGAGGTGGCCCTGATCATCTGGAATATCTTTAACGGTGAAAACCCAGCGCGATGTGAGGATGTTAGAGGCCTGTGAGCGCGGAACCAGCGTCCAAGTCTGGTTTTTGCGTTGTGATTTTAACTCTTTGTCAACTGCTTTCTGCCAGAAATCTGGTTGCGTCCCACTCATCGCTTCCTTGAACGAGTCTGGTACCGGAACATCCTCATTAGACGTGCTGAGTATATTAGTTCCTAAGAGGCCCTTCCACCATTGTCTTGGTGGGCGGCGTGATCGACCTGATCTGCGAAGTGGTACATTGCTAGATCCATCTCCGTCTGCACCACCCGTATGTTCTGGTTCCGAGCTCGCATCCGGGGGCTCTGGGTTCATATTTGGATTTAGAACGGGCTCATTTTGACCTCTCGATGACTCAGAGTCTCCATTTTCACCGATATTTGCCATTAAAGTATCGGGTCAGTTTCGTCAGCAACGCCCACATCCTCTGGCTCAAAATTCTCGTCATTTTGATGCGATATACTGTCGTCAACCGAACAAGGCCCTCGCCTGGACTCATCAAACTGCACATTTCGTGAGATAACTACGCGATTCAGTTCGTCATCCCATACCTTGTAGGCCTTCGTTCCGGCTGGGTATCCAAGAAACATTCCTTTCACTGCACGTTCATCAAGTTTCTGCACCTCATGGGCATGCAGTTTGTACCAGCATTGGCAGCCAAATACCCTCAAGTGAGACACATCTGGTTTATCCTTCATCCACAAGTGATGAGGCGTAATGGAACTTCCCAGGGCTCTGTTTGTTACACGATTCCGCACATACACGGCATTGTCTAGGGCTTCAGCCCAAAATGACTTTGGAACCTGCATGTGGGACAGCATAGACCGAACCAGATCTATCAATGTACGGTTGAACCGTTCTGCGACGCCATTTTGTTCAGGCGTGTACGCGGCGGTCGTTTGATGAACCGTTCCTTGTGAAGATAAGAAGGATTGGAACTGCGAGGAAAGATACTCCCCTCCACGATCTGAACGAAACACTTTCACTCGCTGACCGGTATGGGTAAGGGCATAATTGGCAAACTTCTTATAGAACTCGAAAGTTTCATCTTTACTTTTCATCGGATAGACAACGCTCCAGTTGGAGTAATCATCGATGAATGTGACAAAGTATCTCGCACCACCTAATGACTGTGTTTGGAGTGGGCCACAGACGTCCGAATGGACTAAGTCTAGCAGCTGCTTTGCCCTACCTCCTGAGCGATGTTTGGGAATTACAGCACGAGTTGCTTTTCCTACCACACAAGCATCGCATTTCACGGAATCACAGTCAGAAGATGAGCCAATATCTTTGGTATCATTTGAAGAAGAAAGATGAAGTCCACTTACCACGTTCTTGCGAGACATAGACAAGATTCCTTGAGTATGAACGTGCGCAAGTCTTTCGTGCCACGTCTTCAAGGAGGCTTTGTGTGCCGAATGAGTCATATCACACGTATCAAGCACGTAGAGCTCTCCTTCACTTGTCGCGGTTGCCACAGTACAGTCATTTTTCTTTACAGTACACTTGTCACGAACAAACTGAACATCAAGTCCATTGTCGACCATCTGGCGTACTGAAATTAGAGAAAAGGCAAAACTGGGAACGTGTAGCACATTGGTGAGCTTACAGGATTTTTCAATGCCGTTTACTGATAGCATCAAATGAACGTTTCCGACTCCAGCCACAATCGCACAAGCCTTGGTTCCCATCTCAACGCGGCTGTTCGAGACCTCACGGTAGTCTGTAAAGAGGCTTCTGTCAAACGTCATGTGCGCGGAGCACCCGGAATCTATAAGCCAGGTGTTAGAGGTTATTTTAACGTTAGACTTATTTTGTTCACCAGACAAATGTACTCCACCTCATTCACTTCCGAGCCATCTTTTTCTTGAGCGATCATTGCCGTTGGCTTCTGTAATTGCCTCCGCTGGAATCGTTCGGGTGGAGAAGGTCGCTTTCCATTGACATCCTTTCCCCAGCAACGGGAGGCGGTGTGTCCGGTGTGACCACAATTAGTGCACGTCAAGGAAGACTGGCGCCGTCCTTCGAAAACGTTCCCAATAAGGGCGGCACTTGAAGTCATCTGTCGCCTGGACGACTTCATCGAAGCTCGTTGTTCCTCTTGAAGTAGACGACTTTTGACATACTCCACTCCAAAGGAGTTGTCTTCAGATCCAAGAGCGTCCAGAGCAACAATGAGGCTGTGAAAACGCGGTGGAAGGCCGTTAAGCACTGCCATAGCCATCTCTTTGTCATCGATAACGACCCCCATAGACTTCAAGCGAGCCGCCAGGTGTCTCACACGTCCAATATACGGAAGCACCTTCTCATTTTCTAGCATACTGACAGTGTAAAACTCTCTACGAGCAGCCAACTTGTTCAGCAGCGTATGTCGCTCAAACACCTCTAGAATAGCATCCCACATACCTTTGGCAGTAACAGCATCTCTTACATGGTCCAAATGGTCATCAGAAAGAGACAGCCCTATAATTGCTCTGGCTTTTCGATCTCCCTGCTTCCAAGTCCTATACGTAGAAGAATTTTCATCAGCAGGGACGTTATCATCGGTAATGTACTGTTCTACATCGCGCAGTGCCAGAAGTAGCTGAATTTTCTGCTTCCACACATAAAAATTCGTATCCGTCAGCTTCTCTATCTTCATTGACCCTCCTCCTTGATCTTCTCCGCCACTCATTGCAAATAGGTTAGAGGTGCTTATGTTCTGTTCGAAGATCCCAAGCCGGGGACCGATAGTCCCTTGCAATGGCAAGCCCACCTCTATAAGAACACAGCACACGAAACTCTAAGCTAAATGCAAAGGCCGAGCACTCGCTTTTAACCAAAGTATAGGATCCCTTTTACTGCTGAGACAAAACTACTTTCAAGTGATCTTTCCCGTTCTCGTGGCGTTTCAGAACTTCGTGGGAGTCGAACACTCTATCACAAACAGTACACCTAGGGGTCTCCTTTCTGTTCGCTACTCTAGTCCTATGACCCTTAGAATGAACGTGATCGTAGAATGTCTTAGCACTATTGCAGCTAATCTGGCAGGTCTTGCAGTACCTCTTGTGCCTCGGCGGAACTCGCTTCTTCGCCTTCAGCTCCCTTTTCGCGACTCGATCGGCAAGCGCTTTGGCTTTCTTGGCCGAGAGTCGTTGAATTTTTCTAATTGGCGTCTGTGGAGGTACTGACCTGCGGGGGATCCTATATCCTTCCTGGGCGACAGAGAGGGCGAGCGTCGGCGGCGGTGGTGTTGTCGGTTCAATAACCTCGATCCTCTCCACACTTGACCTCCTCCCTGACGGTAAACCTCTGACCGATGGAGCCCTGGGCACTCGCGGCACCAGGGCTAATTCCGAGTCTAGCACAACCCCGCAGAAGCAGGCACAGATAGTGGAAGTGATCGTCAGTAACAGCTTTATGGAATTACAAGTCTTTAGACCAACCAAAAGGTGCAAAGAGAATCACTTCGATGTGCAAAGAAATGGAATTATTCAAATAACTTACCAGAAACGTGAGACATATTCAACAGGCTGAGACAAACAAAACGAAACAGGGCAACGACACAGGGCGACTTACGGGAATCAAAGACAGAGATAGCGTTGAACTGGGCCCATAACCTGATGATGAGTTGCGATAGGGAAGGCTGGTGGGAGAGAGGATGAAGCTGCGGGCTTAGCTACCCAGAATTTACTTGGTGCTCGAAAACTTCGACCTTAAGTACATTCTAAAACTACTCGCTACTTCATTTCCTCCATTTACAAAATCCCATAAACCAAACCATTTGGGCAAGTTGAAAGATATTGGCCAGCAAAAACGTTCTTTGAGTCCATTTTCGAACTGCTTCCAAAGCTGCCAAATTTGCATAAAACAAACTGGCCCACTAGACACATGAATGCAGTGCCTTATTTCCGCAGCCTGTCGGCACCGAATTTGCTTGGGCCATAATAACGTACTCAAACCCTCATACAAATCATAGAATATGGTAAATGTTCTGAGATGCAGCCGGAGGGTGTAGCCAGGCACGTAAAAGTAACTAGAAACCTCATACATATTATAGAATCAAGAATCGCTTCCATAGTGCAGCCGGAGGATGCAGCCGGGTGCAGGGAATCATAACTAGGATCCTCATACACATTATAGAATCAGGAGTCACTTCCATAATGCAGCCGGAGGATGCAGCCGGGGCAGGGAATCATAACTAGGATCCTCATACACATTATAGAATCAAGAGTCGCTTCCATAATGCAGCCGGAGGATGCAGCCGGGTGCATAGAATCATAACTAGGATCCTCATACACATTATAGAATCAAGAGTCGCTTCCATAATGCAGCCGGAGGATGGAACCGACAGTGCAGTGGTGGAATGCAGTCGTGGATGCAGCCAGGGAGTGTAGTAGTGGAATGCAGCCGGCGGATGCAGCCGGCTATCTACTGTACGTTCAATCAACGGAGCGGTGTAATTATGACAACGATTCGCATAACCACCCCTTACTGTATGAATTCAAGTACAGTACGAAGTACAATACAAAGTACAGTACGAAGTATAGTACGAAGTACAGGACGAAGTATAGTACGAAGTACAGCGAAGTATAGTACGAAGTACAGTACGAATACAGTTCCACAACTGACAATAGTACAACACGTGGACACCACTGCACCAATAGTTTCTACGCTTTTCTGTACCACGTGTACATCGCATACACCAATGCCAACCTGTACACGTGTATATGTCTTATTCAGCACAGCTCCCGTACACTACATACACCCTTACAGCACATTTCCCTACGTAAAGGGACCCCCTAAACAACATTTTGACCTCTAAAATAGCTCATAAATAACCGTTATATCCCATACTGCCTTTGAACAACTAAAACCAGCCAAGGAACCTCTACAACACCTGACACGTGTACATCCTGGGCCAATAGAAATTGCAGTATTGTCCCTGTCAGCGAATAGGATTAAAGCAGGCAATTCTTAGCCTAGGCATTATGGGCCAAGTTCCACTTGTCAACAATTATGCAAAATTTGCATTTTTCGTCGACCCCCTGAAAATGGCCTTTCGTCCCCGGCAACTTTGCTTTTCGGGTAAATTTGGCATATATTTCCCTTCAGAACCACATGTGTCCACGTGTACACATATACAGCTTCCCAACCTCCGTGCGAGACGTCTAGTCAGTGCGATGGGCGTGTGATCGTCTCACGAAATCACCAACACCCCCCCTCGATCACATGCCCTAAGCATCGCGCAGATCCCCAAGTCCCAGAAACCTCACACATTTATTGAACGAAAGTCGTCCAAGAGGCTTCGTTAGTATATCTGCTGGCATTTCGGAAGACGGTACATGGAAGAGGGAAACAATATTGCGATGGATAGCATCTCTGACAAAGTGGTATGAGATATCGATATGCTTGTTACGCCGGTTGACCCCCTCGTTGCCTGCAAAGGATATAGTTCCTGTATTATCGCAACCGATAGTAACAGTACCATCTTCTGATTTTCCCAATGCATCTGTCAGGAGGCATCTTAGCCAGGCGGCTTCTTTGCAGGCATCACAAAGCGCGATGTACTCTGCTTCGCAGGTAGACTTTGCAACAACCGTTTGCTTCCTCGACGACCAGCTGACGGCTCCTCCACAAAGCTTGAATACATAGCCGCTGGTGGACTTTCTTGAACTCAAGCAGCCACCCCAGTCCGCATCACTAAAGCCTTCGAGGTACTCCACTGAGAGATTTCCGTTTAGGATAACACCAGTTGAGAGTGTTCCTTTGATGAACCTCAAAACCCTTTTCGCAGCCTGCCAGTGGTCCTCGCGAGGCTTCTCACAGTGTTGAGACAATTTGCCAACGGCGTATGCTAAATCTGGACGAGAACCAACCATCAGGAAATCAGGAACATCAGAGCCGATGATCTGTCGATACGGGACATCGCAGTACGGGCTTGTCGAAGACTCGGGATGGAATCCCTGTTCCATTGGTGTACTCACGGAATTACAGCGACCATTCCAAAACGTTTCAGTACGGATTCGGCATACGCTTTCTGCGATATACAGACTAGCTTGGACGACCTTTTCCTACTAATTTCAAGCCCTATGCACTTTTTCGCCTCTCAGGTCTTTCATCTCAAACCTTTTATTTAATTCCGCTTTCATCCAGGCTACGGCGGTTAGATCACTACCGGCGAGCAGCAAGTCATCCACATAAAGGGCAATGAGCATTATGCTGTCATTCGATATGTTTGTGTACAAGCAAGCGTCACTTCTCGTGGTCTTAAACCCAAGCCCATTAATCAAGAAGTCGTCAATCTTTTTGTGCCATTGACGACTCGCTTGTTTAAGGCCATAAATAGCCTTGAGGAGTTTGCAAACATGGTTTGGTTTGGAAGGGTCGATGCATCCTTCGGGTTGTTCCATGTAAATATCCTCCTCTAATTCTCCATTTAGAAACGCGGTGACTACGTCCATTTGGTGAAGCTCTAAGTCAAATTGCGCAACCATAGCCAGTAGCAATCGAATTGTCGTGAATTTGATTACCGGGGCGAAAGTCTCTGAGTAATCAACTCCTTCAATCTGCTGGAAACCTCTTACGACTAGGCGACCCTTTCCTTGCTGAATGAGGTGGCCCTGATCATCTGGAATATCTTTAACGGTGAAAACCCAGCGCGATGTGAGGATGTTAGAGGCCTGTGAGCGCGGAACCAGCGTCCAAGTCTGGTTTTTGCGTTGTGATTTTAACTCTTTGTCAACTGCTTTCTGCCAGAAATCTGGTTGCGTCCCACTCATCGCTTCCTTGAACGAGTCTGGTACCGGAACATCCTCATTAGACGTGCTGAGTATATTAGTTCTAAGAGGCCCTTCCACCATTGTCTTGGTGGGCGGCGTGATCGACCTGATCTGCGAAGTGGTACATTGCTAGATCCATCTCCGTCTGCACCGCCCGTATGTTCTGGTTCCGAGCTCGCATCCGGGGGCTCTTGGTTCATATTTGGATTTAGAACGGGCTCATTTTGACCTCTCGATGACTCAGAGTCTCCATTTTCACCGATATTTGCCATTAAAGTATCGGAGTCAGTTTCGTCAGCAACGCCCACATCCTCTGGCTCAAAATTCTCGTCATTTTGATGCGATATACTGTCGTCAACCGAACAAGGCCCTCGCCTGGACTCATCAAACTGTACATTTCGTGAGATAACTACGCGATTCAGTTCGTCATCCCATACCTTGTAGGCCTTCGTTCCGGCTGGGTATCCAAGAAACATTCCTTTCACTGCTGCACGTTCATCAAGTTTCTGCACCTCATGGGCATGCAGTTTGTACCAGCATTGGCAGCCAAATACCCTCAAGTGAGACACATCTGGTTTATCCTTCATCCACAAGTGATGAGGCGTAATGGAACTTCCCAGGGCTCTGTTTGTTACACGATTCCGCACATACACGGCATTGTCTAGGGCTTCAGCCCAAAATGACTTTGGAACCTGCATGTGGGACAGCATAGACCGAACCAGATCTATCAATGTACGGTTGAACCGTTCTGCGACGCCATTTTGTTCAGGCGTGTACGCGGCGGTCGTTTGATGAACCGTTCCTTGTGAAGATAAGAAGGATTGGAACTGCGAGGAAAGATACTCCCCTCCACGATCTGAACGAAACACTTTCACTCACTCGCTGGACCGGTATGGGTAAGGGCATAATTGGCAAACTTCTTATAGAACTCGAAAGTTTCATCTTTACTTTTTCATCGGATAGACAACGCTCCAGTTGGAGTAATCATCAGATGAATGTGACAAAGTATCTCCACCACCTAATGACTGTGTTTGGAGTGGGCCACAGACGTCCGAATGGACTAAGTCTAGCAGCTGCTTTGCCCTACCTCCTGAGCGATGTTTGGGAATTACAGCACGAGTTGCTTTTCCTACCACACAAGCATCGCATTTCACGGAATCACAGTCAGAAGATGAGCCAATATCTTTGGTATCATTTGAAGAAGAAAGATGAAGTCCACTTACCACGTTCTTGCGAGACATAGACAAGATTCCTTGCGTATGAACGTGCGCAAGTCTTTCGTGCCACGTCTGCAAGGAGGCTTTGTGTGCCGAATGAGTCATATCACACGTATCAAGCACGTAGAGCTCTCCTTCACTTGTCGCGGTTGCCACAGTACAGTCATTTTTCTTTACAGTACACTTGTCACGAACAAACTGAACATCAAGTCCATTGTCGACCATCTGGCGTACTGAAATTAGAGAAAAGGCAAAACTGGGAACGTGTAGCACATTGGTGAGCTTACAAGATTTTTCAATGCCGTTTACTGATAGCATCAAATGAACGTTTCCGACTCCAGCCACAATCGCACAAGCCTTGGTTCCCATCTCAACGCGGCTGTTCGAGACCTCACAGTAGTCTGTAAAGAGGCTTCTGTCAAACGTCATGTGCGCGGAGCACCCGGAATCTTTAAGCCAGGTGTTAGAGGTTATTTTAACGTTAGACTTATCCGCTTTGTTCACCAGACAAATGTACTCCACCTCATTCACTTCCGAGCCATCTTTTTCTTGAGCGATCATTGCCGTTGGCTTCTGTAATTGCCTCCGCTGGAATCGTTCGGGTGGAGAAGGTCGCTTTCCATTGACATCCTTTCCCCAGCAACGGGAGGCGGTGTGTCCGGTGTGACCACAATTAGTGCACGTCAAGGAAGACTGGCGCCGTCCTTCGAAAACGTTCCCAATAAGGGCGGCACTTGAAGTCATCTGTCGCCTGGACGACTTCATCGAAGCTCGTTGTTCCTCTTGAAGTAGACGACTTTTGACATACTCCACTCCAAAGGAGTTGCTTCAGATCCAAGAGCGTCCAGAGCAACAATGAGGCTGTGAAAACGCGGTGGAAGGCCGTTAAGCACTGCCATAGCCATCTCTTTGTCATCGATAACGACCCCCATAGACTTCAAGCGAGCCGCCAGGTGTCTCACACGTCCAATATACGGAAGCACCTTCTCATTTTCTAGCATACTGACAGTGTAAAACTCTCTACGAGCAGCCAACTTGTTCAGCAGCGTATGTCGCTCAAACACCTCTAGAATAGCATCCCACATACCTTTGGCAGTAACAGCATCTCTTACATGGTCCAAATGGTCATCAGAAAGAGACAGCCCTATAATTGCTCTGGCTTTTCGATCTCCCTGCTTCCAAGTCCTATACGTAGAAGAATTTTCATCAGCAGGGACGTTATCATCGGTAATGTACTGTTCTACATCGCGCAGTGCCAGAAGTAGCTGAATTTTCTGCTTCCACACATAAAAATTCGTATCCTCAGCTTCTCTATCTTCATTGACCCTCCTCCTTGATCTTCTCCGCCACTCATTGCAAATAGGTTAGAGGTGCTTATGTTCTGCTCGAAGATCCCAAGCCGGGGACCGATAGTCCCTTGCAATGGCAAGCCCACCTCTATAAGAACACAGCACACGAAACTCTAAGCTAAATGCAAAGGCCGAGCACTCGCTTTTAACCAAAGTATAGGATCCCTTTTACTGCTGAGACAAAACTACTTTCAAGTGATCTTTCCCGTTCTCGTGGCGTTTCAGAACTTCGTGGGAGTCGAACACTCTATCACAAACAGTACACCTAGGGGTCTCCTTTCTGTTCGCTACTCTAGTCCTATGACCCTTAGAATGAACGTGATCGTAGAATGTCTTAGCACTATTGCAGCTAATCTGGCAGGTCTTGCAGTACCTCTTGTGCCTCGGCGGAACTCGCTTCTTTGCCTTCAGCTCCCTTTTCGCGACTCGATCGGCAAGCGCTTTGGCTTTCTTGGCCGAGAGTCGTTGAATTTTTCTAATTGGCGTCTGTGGAGGTACTGACCTGCGGGGGATCCTATATCCTTCCTGGGCGACAGAGAGGGCGAGCGTCGGCGGCGGTGGTGTTGTCGGTTCAATAACCTCGATCCTCTCCACACTTGACCTCCTCCCTGACGGTAAACCTCTGACCGATGGAGCCCTGGGCACTCGCGGCACCAGGGCTAATTCCGAGTCTAGCACAACCCCGCAGAAGCAGGCACAGATAGTGGAAGTGATCGTCAGTAACAGCTTTATGGAATTACAAGTCTTTTGACCAACCAAAAGGTGCAAAGAGAATCACTTCGATGTGCAAAGAAATGGAATTATTCAAATAACTTACCAGAAACGTGAGACATATTCAACAGGCTGAGACAAACAAAACGAAACAGGGCAACGACACAGGGCGACTTACGGGAATCAAAGACAGAGATAGCGTTGAACTGGGCCCATAACCTGATGATGAGTTGCGATAGGGAAGGCTGGTGGGAGAGAGGATGAAGCTGCGGGCTTAGCTACCCAGAATTTACTTGGTGCTCGAAAATTTCGACCTTAAGTACATTCGAAAACTACTCGCTACTTCATTTCCTGCATTTACAAAATCCCATAAACCAAACCGTTTGGGCAAGCTGAAAGATATTGGCCAAGCAAAAACGTTCTTTGAGTCCATTTTCGAACTGCTTCCACAGCTGCCAAATTTGCATAAAACAAACTGGCCCACTAGACACTGAATGCAGTGCCTTATTTCCGCAGCCTGTCGGCACCGAATTTGCTTGGGCCATAATAACGTACTCAAACCCTCATACAAATCATAGAATATGGTAAATGTTCTGAGATGCAGCCGGAGGGTGTAGCCAGGCACGTAAAAGTAACTAGAAACCTCATACATATTATAGAATCAAGAATCGCTTCCATAGTGCAGCCGGAGGATGCAGCCGGGTGCAGGGAATCATAGCTAGGATCCTCATACACATTATAGAATCAGGAGTCACTTCCATAATGCAGCCGGAGGATGCAGCCGGGGCAGGGAATCATAACTAGGATCCTCATACACATTATAGAATCAAGAGTCGCTTCCATAATGCAGCCGGAGGATGCAGCCGGGTGCAGGGAATCATAACTAGGATCCTCATACACATTATAGAATCAAGAGTCGCTTCCATAATGCAGCCGGAGGATGCAGCCGGGTGCATAGAATCATAACTAGAATCCTCATACACATTATAGAATCAAGAGTCGCTTCCATAATGCAGCCGGAGGATGGAACCGACAGTGCAGTGGTGGAATGCAGTCGTGGATGCAGCCAGGGAGTGTAGTAGTGGAATGCAGCCGGCGGATGCAGCCGGCTATCTACTGTACGTTCAATCAACGGAGCGGTGTAATTATGACAACGATTCGCATAACCACCCCTTACTGTATGAATTCAAGTACAGTACGAAGTACAATACAAAGTACAGTACGAAGTATAGTACGAAGTACAGGACGAAGTATAGTACGAAGTGCAGTACGAAGTACAGTTCCACAACTGACAATAGTACAACACGTGGACACCACTGCACCAATAGTTTCTACGCTTTTCTGTACCACATGTACATCGCATACACCAATGCCAACCTGTACACGTGTATATGTCTTATTCAGCACAGCTCCCGTACACTACATTCCTCACACCCTTACAGCACATTTCCCTACGTAAAGGGACCCCCTAAACAACATTTTGACCTCTAAAATAGCTCATAAATAACCGTCATATCCCATACTGCCTTTGAACAACTAAAACCAGCCAAGGAACCTCTACAACACCTGACACGTGTACATCCTGGGCCAATAGAATTGCAGTATTGTCCCTGTCAGCGAATAGGATTAAAGCAGGCAATTCTTAGCCTAGGCATTATGGGCCAAGTTCCACTTGTCAACAATTATGCAAAATTTGCATTTTTCGTCGACCCCCTGAAAATGGCCTTTCGTCCCCGGCAACTTTGCTTTTCGGGTAAATTTGGCATATATTTCCCTTCAGAACCACATGTGTCCACGTGTACACATATACAGCTTCCCAACCTCCGTGCGAGACGTCTAGTCAGTGCGATGGGCGTGTGATCGTCTCACGAAATCACCAACACCCCCCTCGATCACATGCCCTAAGCATCGCGCAGATCCCCAAGTCCCAGAAACCTCACACATTTATTGAACGAAAGTCGTCCAAGAGGCTTCGTTAGTATATCTGCTGGCATTTCGGAAGACGGTACATGGAAGAGGGAAACAATATTGCGATGGATAGCATCTCTGACAAAGTGGTATGAGATATCGATATGCTTGTTACGCCGGTTGACCCCCTCGTTGCCTGCAAAGGATATAGTTCCTGTATTATCGCAACCGATAGTAACAGTACCATCTTCTGATTTTCCCAATGCATCTGTCAGGAGGCATCTTAGCCAGGCGGCTTCTTTGCAGGCATCACAAAGCGCGATGTACTCTGCTTCGCAGGTAGACTTTGCAACAACCGTTTGCTTCCTCGACGACCAGCTGACGGCTCCTCCACAAAGCTTGAATACATAGCCGCTGGTGGACTTTCTTGAACTCAAGCAGCCACCCCAGTCCGCATCACTAAAGCCTTCGAGGTACTCCACTGAGAGATTTCCGTTTAGGATAACACCAGTTGAGAGTGTTCCTTTGATGAACCTCAAAACCCTTTTCGCAGCCTGCCAGTGGTCCTCGCGAGGCTTCTCACAGTGTTGAGACAATTTGCCAACGGCGTATGCTAAATCTGGACGAGAACCAACCATCAGGAACATCAGACATCGATGATCTGTCGATACGGGACATCGCAGTACGGGCTTGTCGAAGACTCGGGATGGAATCCCTGTTCCATTGGTGTACTCACGGAATTACAGCCGACCATTCCAAAACGTTTCAGTACGGATTCGGCATACGCTTTCTGCGATATACAGACTAGCTTGGACGACCTTTTCCTACTAATTTCAAGCCCTATGCACTTTTTCGCCTCTCACAGGTCTTTCATCTCAAACCTTTTATTTAATTCGCTTTCATCCAGGCTACGGCGGTTAGATCACTACCGGCGAGCAGCAAGTCATCCACATAAAGGGCAATGAGCATTATGCTGTCATTCGATATGTTTGTGTACAAGCAAGCGTCACTTCTCGTGGTCTTAAACCCAAGCCCATTAATCAAGAAGTCGTCAATCTTTTTGTGCCATTGACGACTCGCTTGTTTAAGGCCATAAATAGCCTTGAGGAGTTTGCAAACATGGTTTGGTTTGGAAGGGTCGATGCATCCTTCGGGTTGTTCCATGTAAATATCCTCCTCTAATTCTCCATTTAGAAACGCGGTGACTACGTCCATTTGGTGAAGCTCTAAGTCAAATTGCGCAACCATAGCCAGTAGCAATCGAATTGTCGTGAATTTGATTACCGGGGCGAAAGTCTCTGAGTAATCAACTCCTTCAATCTGCTGGAAACCTCTTACGACTAGGCGACCCTTTCCTTGCTGAATGAGGTGGCCCTGATCATCTGGAATATCTTTAACGGTGAAAACCCAGCGCGATGTGAGGATGTTAGAGGCCTGTGAGCGCGGAACCAGCGTCCAAGTCTGGTTTTTGCGTTGTGATTTTAACTCTTTGTCAACTGCTTTCTGCCAGAAATCTGGTTGCGTCCCACTCATCGCTTCCTTGAACGAGTCTGGTACCGGAACATCCTCATTAGACGTGCTGAGTATATTAGTTCTAAGAGGCCCTTCCACCATTGTCTTGGTGGGCGGCGTGATCGACCTGATCTGCGAAGTGGTACATTGCTAGATCCATCTCCGTCTGCACCCCCGTATGTTCTGGTTCCGAGCTCGCATCCGGGGGCTCTTGGTTCATATTTGGATTTAGAACGGGCTCATTTTGACCTCTCGATGACTCAGAGTCTCCATTTTCACCGATATTTGCCATTAAAGTATCGGTCAGTTTCGTCAGCAACGCCCACATCCTCTGGCTCAAAATTCTCGTCATTTTGATGCGATATACTGTCGTCAACCGAACAAGGCCCTCGCCTGGACTCATCAAAC
The DNA here is from genome assembly GCA_002205965.3 of Kappaphycus alvarezii. Lineage (NCBI taxonomy): Eukaryota > Rhodophyta > Florideophyceae > Gigartinales > Solieriaceae > Kappaphycus > Kappaphycus alvarezii. The sequence goes on from NADL03000289.1 coordinate 28,243, forward strand.
TGCACATTTCGTGAGATAACTACGCGATTCAGTTCGTCATCCCATACCTTGTAGGCCTTCGTTCCGGCTGGGTATCCAAGAAACATTCCTTTCACTGCACGTTCATCAAGTTTCTGCACCTCATGGGCATGCAGTTTGTACCAGCATTGGCAGCCAAATACCCTCAAGTGAGACACATCTGGTTTATCCTTCATCCACAAGTGATGAGGCGTAATGGAACTTCCCAGGGCTCTGTTTGTTACACGATTCCGCACATACACGGCATTGTCTAGGGCTTCAGCCCAAAATGACTTTGGAACCTGCATGTGGGACAGCATAGACCGAACCAGATCTATCAATGTACGGTTGAACCGTTCTGCGACGCCATTTTGTTCAGGCGTGTACGCGGCGGTCGTTTGATGAACCGTTCCTTGTGAAGATAAGAAGGATTGGAACTGCGAGGAAAGATACTCCCTCCACGATCTGAACGAAACACTTTCACTCGCTGACCGGTATGGGTAAGGGCATAATTGGCAAACTTCTTATAGAACTCGAAAGTTTCATCTTTACTTTTCATCGGATAGACAACGCTCCAGTTGGAGTAATCATCGATGAATGTGACAAAGTATCTCGCACCACCTAATGACTGTGTTTGGAGTGGGCCACAGACGTCCGAATGGACTAAGTCTAGCAGCTGCTTTGCCCTACCTCCTGAGCGATGTTTGGGAATTACAGCACGAGTTGCTTTTCCTACCACACAAGCATCGCATTTCACGGAATCACAGTCAGAAGATGAGCCAATATCTTTGGTATCATTTGAAGAAGAAAGATGAAGTCCACTTACCACGTTCTTGCGAGACATAGACAAGATTCCTTGAGTATGAACGTGCGCAAGTCTTTCGTGCCACGTCTGCAAGGAGGCTTTGTGTGCCGAATGAGTCATATCACACGTATCAAGCACGTAGAGCTCTCCTTCACTTGTCGCGGTTGCCACAGTACAGTCATTTTTCTTTACAGTACACTTGTCACGAACAAACTGAACATCAAGTCCATTGTCGACCATCTGGCGTACTGAAATTAGAGAAAAGGCAAAACTGGGAACGTGTAGCACATTGGTGAGCTTACAGATTTTTCAATGCCGTTTACTGATAGCATCAAATGAACGTTTCCGACTCCAGCCACAATCGCACAAGCCTTGGTTCCCATCTCAACGCGGCTGTTCGAGACCTCACAGTAGTCTGTAAAGAGGCTTCTGTCAAACGTCATGTGCGCGGAGCACCCGGAATCTTAAGCCAGGTGTTAGAGGTTATTTTAACGTTAGACTTATCCGCTTTGTTCACCAGACAAATGTACTCCACCTCATTCACTTCCGAGCCATCTTTTTCTTGAGCGATCATTGCCGTTGGCTTCTGTAATTGCCTCCGCTGGAATCGTTCGGGTGGAGAAGGTCGCTTTCCATTGACATCCTTTCCCCAGCAACGGGAGGCGGTGTGTCCGGTGTGACCACAATTAGTGCACGTCAAGGAAGACTGGCGCCGTCCTTCGAAAACGTTCCCAATAAGGGCGGCACTTGAAGTCATCTGTCGCCTGGACGACTTCATCGAAGCTCGTTGTTCCTCTTGAAGTAGACGACTTTTGACATACTCCACTCCAAAGGAGTTGTCTTCAGATCCAAGAGCGTCCAGAGCAACAATGAGGCTGTGAAAACGCGGTGGAAGGCCGTTAAGCACTGCCATAGCCATCTCTTTGTCATCGATAACGACCCCCATAGACTTCAAGCGAGCCGCCAGGTGTCTCACACGTCCAATATACGGAAGCACCTTCTCATTTTCTAGCATACTGACAGTGTAAAACTCTCTACGAGCAGCCAACTTGTTCAGCAGCGTATGTCGCTCAAACACCTCTAGAATAGCATCCCACATACCTTTGGCAGTAACAGCATCTCTTACATGGTCCAAATGGTCATCAGAAAGAGACAGCCCTATAATTGCTCTGGCTTTTCGATCTCCCTGCTTCCAAGTCCTATACGTAGAAGAATTTTCATCAGCAGGGACGTTATCATCGGTAATGTACTGTTCTACATCGCGCAGTGCCAGAAGTAGCTGAATTTTCTGCTTCCACACATAAAAATTCGTATCCGTCAGCTTCTCTATCTTCATTGACCCTCCTCCTTGATCTTCTCCGCCACTCATTGCAAATAGGTTAGAGGTGCTTATGTTCTGTTCGAAGATCCCAAGCCGGGGACCGATAGTCCCTTGCAATGGCAAGCCCACCTCTATAAGAACACAGCACACGAAACTCTAAGCTAAATGCAAAGGCCGAGCACTCGCTTTTAACCAAAGTATAGGATCCCTTTTACTGCTGAGACAAAACTACTTTCAAGTGATCTTTCCCGTTCTCGTGGCGTTTCAGAACTTCGTGGGAGTCGAACACTCTATCACAAACAGTACACCTAGGGGTCTCCTTTCTGTTCGCTACTCTAGTCCTATGACCCTTAGAATGAACGTGATCGTAGAATGTCTTAGCACTATTGCAGCTAATCTGGCAGGTCTTGCAGTACCTCTTGTGCCTCGGCGGAACTCGCTTCTTCGCCTTCAGCTCCCTTTTCGCGACTCGATCGGCAAGCGCTTTGGCTTTCTTGGCCGAGAGTCGTTGAATTTTTCTAATTGGCGTCTGTGGAGGTACTGACCTGCGGGGGATCCTATATCCTTCCTGGGCGACAGAGAGGGCGAGCGTCGGCGGCGGTGGTGTTGTCGGTTCAATAACCTCGATCCTCTCCACACTTGACCTCCTCCCTGACGGTAAACCTCTGACCGATGGAGCCCTGGGCACTCGCGGCACCAGGGCTAATTCCGAGTCTAGCACAACCCCGCAGAAGCAGGCACAGATAGTGGAAGTGATCGTCAGTAACAGCTTTATGGAATTACAAGTCTTTAGACCAACCAAAAGGTGCAAAGAGAATCACTTCGATGTGCAAAGAAATGGAATTATTCAAATAACTTACCAGAAACGTGAGACATATTCAACAGGCTGAGACAAACAAAACGAAACAGGGCAACGACACAGGGCGACTTACGGGAATCAAAGACAGAGATAGCGTTGAACTGGGCCCATAACCTGATGATGAGTTGCGATAGGGAAGGCTGGTGGAGAGAGGATGAAGCTGCGGGCTTAGCTACCCAGAATTTACTTGGGTGCTCGAAAATTTCGACCTTAAGTACATTCGAAAACTACTCGCTACTTCATTTCCTGCATTTACAAAATCCCATAAACCAAACCGTTTGGGCAAGCTGAAAGATATTGGCCAAGCAAAAACGTTCTTTGAGTCCATTTTCGAACTGCTTCCAAAGCTGCCAAATTTGCATAAAACAAACTGGCCCACTAGACACTGAATGCAGTGCCTTATTTCCGCAGCCTGTCGGCACCGAATTTGCTTGGGCCATAATAACGTACTCAAACCCTCATACAAATCATAGAATATGGTAAATGTTCTGAGATGCAGCCGGAGGGTGTAGCCAGGCACGTAAAAGTAACTAGAAACCTCATACATATTATAGAATCAAGAATCGCTTCCATAGTGCAGCCGGAGGATGCAGCCGGGTGCAGGGAATCATAACTAGAATCCTCATACACATTATAGAATCAAGAGTCGCTTCCATAATGCAGCCGGAGGATGGAACCGACAGTGCAGTGGTGGAATGCAGTCGTGGATGCAGCCAGGGAGTGTAGTAGTGGAATGCAGCCGGCGGATGCAGCCGGCTATCTACTGTACGTTCAATCAACGGAGCGGTGTAATTATGACAACGATTCGCATAACCACCCCTTACTGTATGAATTCAAGTACAGTACGAAGTACAATACAAAGTACAGTACGAAGTATAGTACGAAGTACAGGACGAAGTATAGTACGAAGTGCAGTACGAAGTACAGTTCCACAACTGACAATAGTACAACACGTGGACACCACTGCACCAATAGTTTCTACGCTTTTCTGTACCACATGTACATCGCATACACCAATGCCAACCTGTACACGTGTATATGTCTTATTCAGCACAGCTCCCGTACACTACATTCCTCACACCCTTACAGCACATTTCCCTACGTAAAGGGACCCCCTAAACAACATTTTGACCTCTAAAATAGCTCATAAATAACCGTTATATCCCATACTGCCTTTGAACAACTAAAACCAGCCAAGGAACCTCTACAACACCTGACACGTGTACATCCTGGGCCAATAGAATTGCAGTATTGTCCCTGTCAGCGAATAGGATTAAAGCAGGCAATTCTTAGCCTAGGCATTATGGGCCAAGTTCCACTTGTCAACAATTATGCAAAATTTGCATTTTTCGTCGACCCCCTGAAAATGGCCTTTCGTCCCCGGCAACTTTGCTTTTCGGGTAAATTTGGCATATATTTCCCTTCAGAACCACATGTGTCCACGTGTACACATATACAGCTTCCCAACCTCCGTGCGAGACGTCTAGTCAGTGCGATGGGCGTGTGATCGTCTCACGAAATCACCAACACCCCCCTCCATCACATGCCCTAAGCATCGCGCAGATCCCCAAGTCCCAGAAACCTCACACATTTATTGAACGAAAGTCGTCCAAGAGGCTTCGTTAGTATATCTGCTGGCATTTCGGAAGACGGTACATGGAAGAGGGAAACAATATTGCGATGGATAGCATCTCTGACAAAGTGGTATGAGATATCGATATGCTTGTTACGCCGGTTGACCCCCTCGTTGCCTGCAAAGGATATAGTTCCTGTATTATCGCAACCGATAGTAACAGTACCATCTTCTGATTTTCCCAATGCATCTGTCAGGAGGCATCTTAGCCAGGCGGCTTCTTTGCAGGCATCACAAAGCGCGATGTACTCTGCTTCGCAGGTAGACTTTGCAACAACCGTTTGCTTCCTCGACGACCAGCTGACGGCTCCTCCACAAAGCTTGAATACATAGCCGCTGGTGGACTTTCTTGAACTCAAGCAGCCACCCCAGTCCGCATCACTAAAGCCTTCGAGGTACTCCACTGAGAGATTTCCGTTTAGGATAACACCAGTTGAGAGTGTTCCTTTGATGAACCTCAAAACCCTTTTCGCAGCCTGCCAGTGGTCCTCGCGAGGCTTCTCACAGTGTTGAGACAATTTGCCAACGGCGTATGCTAAATCTGGACGAGAACCAACCATCAGGAACATCAGACAGCCGATGATCTGTCGATACGGGACATCGCAGTACGGGCTTGTCGAAGACTCGGGATGGAATCCCTGTTCCATTGGTGTACTCACGGAATTACAGCCGACCATTCCAAAACGTTTCAGTACGGATTCGGCATACGCTTTCTGCGATATACAGACTAGCTTGGACGACCTTTTCCTACTAATTTCAAGCCCTATGCACTTTTTCGCCTCTCCAGGTCTTTCATCTCAAACCTTTTATTTAATTCGCTTTCATCCAGGCTACGGCGGTTAGATCACTACCGGCGAGCAGCAAGTCATCCACATAAAGGGCAATGAGCATTATGCTGTCATTCGATATGTTTGTGTACAAGCAAGCGTCACTTCTCGTGGTCTTAAACCCAAGCCCATTAATCAAGAAGTCGTCAATCTTTTTGTGCCATTGACGACTCGCTTGTTTAAGGCCATAAATAGCCTTGAGGAGTTTGCAAACATGGTTTGGTTTGGAAGGGTCGATGCATCCTTCGGGTTGTTCCATGTAAATATCCTCCTCTAATTCTCCATTTAGAAACGCGGTGACTACGTCCATTTGGTGAAGCTCTAAGTCAAATTGCGCAACCATAGCCAGTAGCAATCGAATTGTCGTGAATTTGATTACCGGGGCGAAAGTCTCTGAGTAATCAACTCCTTCAATCTGCTGGAAACCTCTTACGACTAGGCGACCCTTTCCTTGCTGAATGAGGTGGCCCTGATCATCTGGAATATCTTTAACGGTGAAAACCCAGCGCGATGTGAGGATGTTAGAGGCCTGTGAGCGCGGAACCAGCGTCCAAGTCTGGTTTTTGCGTTGTGATTTTAACTCTTTGTCAACTGCTTTCTGCCAGAAATCTGGTTGCGTCCCACTCATCGCTTCCTTGAACGAGTCTGGTACCGGAACATCCTCATTAGACGTGCTGAGTATATTAGTTCCTAAGAGGCCCTTCCACCATTGTCTTGGTGGGCGGCGTGATCGACCTGATCTGCGAAGTGGTACATTGCTAGATCCATCTCCGTCTGCACCGCCCGTATGTTCTGGTTCCGAGCTCGCATCCGGGGGCTCTTGGTTCATATTTGGATTTAGAACGGGCTCATTTTGACCTCTCGATGACTCAGAGTCTCCATTTTCACCGATATTTGCCATTAAAGTATCGGAGTCAGTTTCGTCAGCAACGCCCACATCCTCTGGCTCAAAATTCTCGTCATTTTGATGCGATATACTGTCGTCAACCGAACAAGGCCCTCGCCTGGACTCATCAAACTGTACATTTCGTGAGATAACTACGCGATTCAGTTCGTCATCCCATACCTTGTAGGCCTTCGTTCCGGCTGGGTATCCAAGAAACATTCCTTTCACTGCACGTTCATCAAGTTTCTGCACCTCATGGGCATGCAGTTTGTACCAGCATTGGCAGCCAAATACCCTCAAGTGAGACACATCTGGTTTATCCTTCATCCACAAGTGATGAGGCGTAATGGAACTTCCCAGGGCTCTGTTTGTTACACGATTCCGCACATACACGGCATTGTCTAGGGCTTCAGCCCAAAATGACTTTGGAACCTGCATGTGGGACAGCATAGACCGAACCAGATCTATCAATGTACGGTTGAACCGTTCTGCGACGCCATTTTGTTCAGGCGTGTACGCGGCGGTCGTTTGATGAACCGTTCCTTGTGAAGATAAGAAGGATTGGAACTGCGAGGAAAGATACTCCCCTCCACGATCTGAACGAAACACTTTCACTCGCTGACCGGTATGGGTAAGGGCATAATTGGCAAACTTCTTATAGAACTCGAAAGTTTCATCTTTACTTTTCATCGGATAGACAACGCTCCAGTTGGAGTAATCATCGATGAATGTGACAAAGTATCTCGCACCACCTAATGACTGTGTTTGGAGTGGGCCACAGACGTCCGAATGGACTAAGTCTAGCAGCTGCTTTGCCCTACCTCCTGAGCGATGTTTGGGAATTACAGCACGAGTTGCTTTTCCTACCACACAAGCATCGCATTTCACGGAATCACAGTCAGAAGATGAGCCAATATCTTTGGTATCATTTGAAGAAGAAAGATGAAGTCCACTTACCACGTTCTTGCGAGACATAGACAAGATTCCTTGCGTATGAACGTGCGCAAGTCTTTCGTGCCACGTCTTCAAGGAGGCTTTGTGTGCCGAATGAGTCATATCACACGTATCAAGCACGTAGAGCTCTCCTTCACTTGTCGCGGTTGCCACAGTACAGTCATTTTTCTTTACAGTACACTTGTCACGAACAAACTGAACATCAAGTCCATTGTCGACCATCTGGCGTACTGAAATTAGAGAAAAGGCAAAACTGGGAACGTGTAGCACATTGGTGAGCTTACAAGATTTTTCAATGCCGTTTACTGATAGCATCAAATGAACGTTTCCGACTCCAGCCACAATCGCACAAGCCTTGGTTCCCATCTCAACGCGGCTGTTCGAGACCTCACAGTAGTCTGTAAAGAGGCTTCTGTCAAACGTCATGTGCGCGGAGCACCCGGAATCTTAAGCCAGGTGTTAGAGGTTATTTTAACGTTAGACTTATCCGCTTTGTTCACCAGACAAATGTACTCCACCTCATTCACTTCCGAGCCATCTTTTTCTTGAGCGATCATTGCCGTTGGCTTCTGTAATTGCCTCCGCTGGAATCGTTCGGGTGGAGAAGGTCGCTTTCCATTGACATCCTTTCCCCAGCAACGGGAGGCGGTGTGTCCGGTGTGACCACAATTAGTGCACGTCAAGGAAGACTGGCGCCGTCCTTCGAAAACGTTCCCAATAAGGGCGGCACTTGAAGTCATCTGTCGCCTGGACGACTTCATCGAAGCTCGTTGTTCCTCTTGAAGTAGACGACTTTTGACATACTCCACTCCAAAGGAGTTGCCTTCAGATCCAAGAGCGTCCAGAGCAACAATGAGGCTGTGAAAACGCGGTGGAAGGCCGTTAAGCACTGCCATAGCCATCTCTTTGTCATCGATAACGACCCCCATAGACTTCAAGCGAGCCGCCAGGTGTCTCACACGTCCAATATACGGAAGCACCTTCTCATTTTCTAGCATACTGACAGTGTAAAACTCTCTACGAGCAGCCAACTTGTTCAGCAGCGTATGTCGCTCAAACACCTCTAGAATAGCATCCCACATACCTTTGGCAGTAACAGCATCTCTTACATGGTCCAAATGGTCATCAGAAAGAGACAGCCCTATAATTGCTCTGGCTTTTCGATCTCCCTGCTTCCAAGTCCTATACGTAGAAGAATTTTCATCAGCAGGGACGTTATCATCGGTAATGTACTGTTCTACATCGCGCAGTGCCAGAAGTAGCTGAATTTTCTGCTTCCACACATAAAAATTCGTATCCGTCAGCTTCTCTATCTTCATTGACTCCTCCTCCTTGATCTTCTCCGCCACTCATTGCAAATAGGTTAGAGGTGCTTATGTTCTGCTCGAGATCCCAAGCCGGGGACCGATAGTCCCTTGCAATGGCAAGCCCACCTCTATAAGAACACAGCACACGAAACTCTAAGCTAAATGCAAAGGCCGAGCACTCGCTTTTAACCAAAGTATAGGATCCCTTTTACTGCTGAGACAAAACTACTTTCAAGTGATCTTTCCCGTTCTCGTGGCGTTTCAGAACTTCGTGGGAGTCGAACACTCTATCACAAACAGTACACCTAGGGGTCTCCTTTCTGTTCGCTACTCTAGTCCTATGACCCTTAGAATGAACGTGATCGTAGAATGTCTTAGCACTATTGCAGCTAATCTGGCAGGTCTTGCAGTACCTCTTGTGCCTCGGCGGAACTCGCTTCTTTGCCTTCAGCTCCCTTTTCGCGACTCGATCGGCAAGCGCTTTGGCTTTCTTGGCCGAGAGTCGTTGAATTTTTCTAATTGGCGTCTGTGGAGGTACTGACCTGCGGGGGATCCTATATCCTTCCTGGGCGACAGAGAGGGCGAGCGTCGGCGGCGGTGTGTTGTCGGTTCAATAACCTCGATCCTCTCCACACTTGACCTCCTCCCTGACGGTAAACCTCTGACCGATGGAGCCCTGGGCACTCGCGGCACCAGGGCTAATTCCGAGTCTAGCACAACCCCGCAGAAGCAGGCACAGATAGTGGAAGTGATCGTCAGTAACAGCTTTATGGAATTACAAGTCTTTTGACCAACCAAAAGGTGCAAAGAGAATCACTTCGATGTGCAAAGAAATGGAATTATTCAAATAACTTACCAGAAACGTGAGACATATTCAACAGGCTGAGACAAACAAAACGAAACAGGGCAACGACACAGGGCGACTTACGGGAATCAAAGACAGAGATAGCGTTGAACTGGGCCCATAACCTGATGATGAGTTGCGATAGGGAAGGCTGGTGGGAGAGAGGATGAAGCTGCGGGCTTAGCTACCCAGAATTTACTTGGTGCTCGAAAATTTCGACCTTAAGTACATTCGAAAACTACTCGCTACTTCATTTCCTGCATTTACAAAATCCCATAAACCAAACCGTTTGGGCAAGCTGAAAGATATTGGCCAAGCAAAAACGTTCTTTGAGTCCATTTTCGAACTGCTTCCAAAGCTGCCAAATTTGCATAAAACAAACTGGCCCACTAGACACTGAATGCAGTGCCTTATTTCCGCAGCCTGTCGGCACCGAATTTGCTTGGGCCATAATAACGTACTCAAACCCTCATACAAATCATAAATATGGTAAATGTTCTGAGATGCAGCCGGAGGGTGTAGCCAGGCACGTAAAAGTAACTAGAAACCTCATACATATTATAGAATCAAGAATCGCTTCCATAGTGCAGCCGGAGGATGCAGCCGGGTGCAGGGAATCATAACTAGAATCCTCATACACATTATAGAATCAAGAGTCGCTTCCATAATGCAGCCGGAGGATGGAACCGACAGTGCAGTGGTGGAATGCAGTCGTGGATGCAGCCAGGGAGTGTAGTAGTGGAATGCAGCCGGCGGATGCAGCCGGCTATCTACTGTACGTTCAATCAACGGAGCGGTGTAATTATGACAACGATTCGCATAACCACCCCTTACTGTATGAATTCAAGTACAGTACGAAGTACAATACAAAGTACAGTACGAAGTATAGTACGAAGTACAGGACGAAGTATAGTACGAAGTGCAGTACGAAGTACAGTTCCACAACTGACAATAGTACAACACGTGGACACCACTGCACCAATAGTTTCTACGCTTTTCTGTACCACATGTACATCGCATACACCAATGCCAACCTGTACACGTGTATATGTCTTATTCAGCACAGCTCCCGTACACTACATTCCTCACACCCTTACAGCACATTTCCCTACGTAAAGGGACCCCCTAAACAACATTTTGACCTCTAAAATAGCTCATAAATAACCGTTATATCCCATACTGCCTTTGAACAACTAAAACCAGCCAAGGAACCTCTACAACACCTGACACGTGTACATCCTGGGCCAATAGAATTGCAGTATTGTCCCTGTCAGCGAATAGGATTAAAGCAGGCAATTCTTAGCCTAGGCATTATGGGCCAAGTTCCACTTGTCAACAATTATGCAAAATTTGCATTTTTCGTCGACCCCCTGAAAATGGCCTTTCGTCCCCGGCAACTTTGCTTTTCGGGTAAATTTGGCATATATTTCCCTTCAGAACCACATGTGTCCACGTGTACACATATACAGCTTCCCAACCTCCGTGCGAGACGTCTAGTCAGTGCGATGGGCGTGTGATCGTCTCACGAAATCACCAACATTTACTACCCGAAGATTGAGGTCAGTTGCTTCCTGTGGAATTTGGCATTAAGTGTATAGGCTTATTATATAGACGATTGGTTGAATGCTGGAGGACCGGGTCCATACCAGCCAACAATTATGCTATATTGACTGTTTGACCTTTTCAATGGTCTTTAAGACAATTTTCTGGCACCCAAGCGGCTATAAACCTCGGCCATCTTCACATACATGTGACATGGGAGGCATGGTCACATACCGAAACATTGACAATAGTTTCGTTGTTCAAGACGTTGGCCTTAATGTCGTCTTTTTCTTCCATCCCGTTCTCTACAGTTAGTCTCATTAAGTTGAGTAAACATTTGGGTACTTGGGGACTAGTAGAACCGACATACCCCAGCCGAGAATTTTTCTGTAAGCTTTCCTTGCCGAAGGGCGCACATGACAGTAAAAAACCGAAGCAGGCTAAAAAAAGTGCATGGTGGCCAGCCGGCGACAACGGAGGGAGGGACCGGAACAAGCGAAAGTGAAAGATTTCGGTCCTTTTCTCAAGAAACAGATATTAGAACAAAAGAACGTCTGGTAACTGGGGTTGGTTTATTGTCATCTGTGCGATGAATGGGTGTTTTATGAGTAAAAGTGGGGAATAATGAGATATTTTATTTCATCGTCTCACACTTCTAGCGGGGGACTCAAAACGGAGTTTAGAGAGAAGGAAAGGAGAAAACAGAAACAATCAAACTTTGCCCTCATGAATTTGCATGCAAACATACCTGAATCAGAGAGCGAGGCAGCTGGAGCGCTGCTAAAGGAACATCAGAGACGATAGTAGAGGATTTCAGCAAGTTGTGGGCAAAGGTTGTATGGAATGTACCTGTACTCCACAAAAATCCAGATGAGTCATCTTTATATACACAGTACTGTAGCTATACTTCATAAATTCTATACTTTGTTAAGTCTGTAGAATGTACTAGACCGTAGAGGTGTAACTGTAGGATTGTACTATCTAAAATATACCGAAGTAAGTAATACGATGACGTGGGGCTCTTTGTCAAATAAAAACATTGAAGTAAAATCAAACTTCTAAATTCATTCAAGCAATGCAGTCTCCCTATTACACCACTGCGCAATAGAGAACTGAAATAACAAAAGCAAACAAATCTCTTAACACAGCGGTGTGACAGAGACGTTGTTACACTAATCAGTCCACCGGGCTGTTGACGTACTCGTCAATGGTACTGCAGTAGTATTTTGTATTTCCAAGTATAGTGCTGGAAAACCCTAGTTACCATGGTAGATCCAAATTCCATAATTTCTACAAAGTACCACCTTGGTTACCACTCAAAATCATAGTGTGGGTTATAACCTATTAAAAAAGGAACTTGTATCCCCTCATAATTTCCTTATGTGACAAAGAAGCCTCAACTTCTTGCTCTGTCCCAGTGGGCAATTGGAGTGGGTCAGGAACAGGAGGAACAGTTAAAGAAATTTCATATGGCTGCTCCAAGTGTGGAGTTGTGCGGATGATATGAATTGTTTGGTGGATCTTAAAGTGCGCAGGGAAATCCAATGGAACAGCATTCCTATTAATGAGCTCCTTTTCCACAAATGGCCCAATTGTTCGCGCACCAAGCCTTTCGAACCCTTCGACCTAGTGTACACATCCGTCAACAATAAGCGGATTGGTCCATAGCTTTAAGCCGACCTTGTTATATGTAACCTTGTATCCCCTCGAAACGTAGGCAGCTTGCCGAGCTTTTTCAACTTTTGTAGGCATATTTAGCATCCTCAAGAGAAACATTGAGCTTGACTCGAAAGTTGTCCAAACTCTGAAGAGTTATGCATATGCTACCTAAAAATTCTACCGAAGATTTAGGTATCCATCCAGGGTCCATCTCAAAATGGTTACATACACAGATCGTCGTTGACAGCCGAATTGTATGTAAATTCTACGAAAGGTAGCAGTTCATACCAGGCCTCCTGATGATACGAGCCATAACAAAGAATATAGTTCTCGATCTTCCCATTCATAATTTCGGAAGCACAATCTATTTGTGGGTGTCTGCAAATAGAATTTATTAGTTTCACCCCACAAAATTCATCAGTGTTTTCCAAAACTTTGAAACGAACTTGTTATCCCTGTCCGAGGTCAAATACTTCGGCAGACCGTGGTTCTTAAGGATGTTCGAAAATAGGTCCTAGCCTTGTCTGCAGCAGTATCTGACGTTTTCGATTTCAGAAAATGGGTTCGAATAGTAAGTCGGTCAACCCAGGTCGTAATTGCATCACGACCGCTCTTCATCATGGGTCGCCTAACAATAAAATTTTGGCTAGTGATCCAAATCTGCGGTCAGGCAATTCCAGCGACATTGGATCTGTCAACAATTTTTTGATTAGAGTCCTTATACTGCTGACAGGTAAGACATCCTTCAAAGTACTTTCGAACATCCTGGCTTTTATGTCCCCAGTGGAAGTTATCTAATCTTGACAGAGTCCTCGCAAATTCAAAATGTCCACCAACTTCGAGTCGTGAGAAAATCGAAAAATATCCGACAACGACCTTAGCGGTACACACAAATTTCCATTACAAAAGAAACTGGAACCCTCCTTTCGGAACATTGGCAGAAAATGTCCCAAGTTTCTGCCTCTGAACCTCATCCTTTGGCCATTTTACTTCCATGAATTTTACCACTGGACGCGAGGAACTGTTCATCATCATACTGAGAGATGATTTGATCTCTATCAATGTAGGGAACCCCAAAGTCATTCACTGAGACGTCACGATCTTCTCTCCTCACATTAGGAGCCCGTGATAATGCGTCTTCCGAGACGTGAATTTTTCCTGGCTTGAGGTTGATGGATATTACGAAGTTACAGAGAGTCTCGAACCAACGTGCTTTTTTACAACTCAGCTTCGGTTTTGTGAAGAAGCTCTTAAGCACCTGATTGTCTGCGAAAAAAATCAAATTCAGAACGTTCGAGATAGCACCTGAGTCTTCCAGGAAAATCAATCAAGCCAAAATATCTCTGCTATTTGCATTGTAATCTGAGTCAGTTGGTGAAAGCTTCTTTGAATAGAAAGAAATTACACTGTCCCTTCCATTCTCATCCAACTGTGTTAGAGTTTCACCGACAGCGATTTGTGGAGCATCTGCATGAACACGAAATTACTTTTTGGAATTAGGAGCGACTAAGATTAGAGCCAGTTTCATTGCTCCTTTAGCTCCTGGAAAGCTTGATCACACTGTTGATCCCATATCCCCGATTACTCGATTTTTTTCTTCAGATCTGTCAGAGGTTCAACAATTCGGAGAACTTCGGTACGAAAGTACGGAAAATTGTATGAGACCAAAAAATACTTCTCCACTCCGTCAAAGAAACAGTTTTTGGCCAAGTCTCGAATACCTCAAACTTGCAGAATTGATACTAGTGCCGTCCTCCGCAGCAATTAAACTCAGGAGCGCAAGCACATTCTGAAGGAAAGAGCATCTGGTGGGGGATATATACAGTTCATATTCCTTAAGTCGCTTCAATACAATTTCCAGATGTTCATAATGTCCCTCTTTGTTTTTGCTGAGGTTGGAAGGCCATCCATGTTAAAAAACCACGAAAATACCACCCAGTTGAAAAAGATCTGGCTCATTAACTTTCGGAACGTAGCAGGAGCATATCGACGTCCCGTAGGCATAAAAAAAATTTTCGAAATGCCCATATTTTGTATGAACAAGTCTCTTCGATGTCTTCTGCTTTCAACCATATCTGATGAAATCCTGTTTCTAGATCAAGCTCGGAGAGAACTCTCGCATCTCCAGGGTTATTGAACTTTTCGTCGGGACGAGGTTGTGAAGCATTACTCCATTTTGTGATGCTATTTAAAGCACGCTAATCGACAACACCTGTAAGCTTTCCATTTTTTTCTGTCAAAAAGAAAAGAGGTGCTCTAAAATTTTATTTACTAGATCTAATCTTCTCTTTCTTCAAAAGAGACTCGACTTACTCTTTTTCTGTTCTCAGTTCAGATGGATACAACTTGAACAGAGGCCGATGAGGTGCCTTTACTGTTTCGTCGACCTCAATCTCGTGGTCTACAGATCGAGTCCATCAACTTTAAGAGCAATGCTAGTCGCAGCTTCAGACTTGGATGGGATCCTGAATTACACAAGGTAGTTGTTTCCAGAGATGTCAGATTCAGTGAGAGCGAAACCTGCCACTCCGAAATAAATGAAAACGAATCAGATGAGCGTCTTGCAATTAGCTCTGATGAGGATCTTGTAGGGGTTGGCGTTGAATAGGATGATCAAGTTCAGCTTCAACAAACCTTTTAATTGAAGCCTTACAACAACACCTAAACTTAAATACAAGCACTTGAAGTTAAAATATGCAAGGGACTCGTAACTGGAAGATGGGTTGGCTCTCCGCGTCGCGGAGAAGGTCACTCCCCAGTGATGATGAGTTGCGATAAGGAAGGCTGGTGGGAGAGAGGATGAAGCTGCGGGCTTAGCTGCCCAGAATTTACTGGGAACTCTAAAATCCTGGCCTTAAGTACAACCTACAACTACTTTCTAACTCACTGCGTCCACTAACAGAATCCCACAAACTGAGCCATTTGAGCGGATTTCAAGATCTTGCCCCGGTGATAACAGTCATTAGGGGCAAATTTGGAACTGCTTCCAAAGTTGACAAATTTGTGTAAATAGGTTGGCCCAATACACACATCAATACTGTACCTTATTTTGCAGACTTACCCGAAACGAATTCCCTTGTGCCAAAATAACGGACTCAATCCGTCATACGTAAAATAGAATCACATAACTGATTTTTGGATGCAGTCGGTCCAATCTTCATCATATTTACGAACCTCATACATATGATGGAATCACATAACTGATTTTTGGATGCAGTCGGTCCAATCTTCATCATATTTACGAACCTCATACATATGATGGAATCACAGAACTGATTTTTGGATGCAGTAGGTCCAATCTTCATCATATTTACGAACCTCATACATATGATGGAATCACATAACTGATTTTTGGATGCAGTCGTCAATCCAATATCATAACTAGAAACCATACTATGATGGAATCACATAACTGATTTTTGGATGCAGTCGTCAACCAATATCAATACGAACCACATACGTATGATGGAATCACATAACTGATTTTTGGATGCAGTGTAAAACCAATCATAACTAGAACCTCATACATATGATGGAATCACATAACTGATTTTTGGATGCAGTTGTAAAACCAATCATAACTAGAAACCTCATACATATGATGGAATCACATAACTGATTTTTGGATGCAGTTGTACAAACATATCATAACTAGAAACCACATACGTATGATGGAATCACATAACTGATTTGGATGCAGCTGGATAAAACCTAATCATAACTAGAATCCTCATACATAATATAAAATCAAATACCTCTTTCTAGCAGTCATGACAATATTGCCATAATTGATTCCTACTGTACAAACTCAGGTATAGTAAGGAGTACAGTACTTGGCATATTACGATGTACAGTGCGAAGTACAGTTCCTCATTTGGCACTAGTACAGTACGTGTACAACACTGCACAAAAAGGTTTCTTCTCTTAGCTGTACCACGTGTACATCGCATACACCAATGCCAACCTGTACACGTGTATATGTCTTATTCAGCACAGCTCCCGTACACTACATTCCTCACACCCTTACAGCACATTTCCCTACGTAAAGGGACCCCTAAACAACATTTTGACCTCTAAAATAGCTCATAAATAACCGTTATATCCCATACTGCCTTTGAACAACTAAAACCAGCCAAGGAACCTCTACAACACCTGACACGTGTACATCCTGGGCCAATAGAATTGCAGTATTGTCCCTGTCAGCGAATAGGATTAAAGCAGGCAATTCTTAGCCTAGGCATTATGGGCCAAGTTCCACTTGTCAACAATTATGCAAAATTTGCATTTTTCGTCGACCCCCTGAAAATGGCCTTTCGTCCCCGGCAACTTTGCTTTTCGGGTAAATTTGGCATATATTTCCCTTCAGAACCACATGTGTCCACGTGTACACATATACAGCTTCCCAACCTCCGTGCGAGACGTCTAGTCAGTGCGATGGGCGTGTGATCGTCTCACGAAATCACCAACACCCCCCTCGATCACATGCCCTAAGCATCGCGCAGATCCCCAAGTCCCAGAAACCTCACACATTTATTGAACGAAAGTCGTCCAAGAGGCTTCGTTAGTATATCTGCTGGCATTTCGGAAGACGGTACATGGAAGAGGGAAACAATATTGCGATGGATAGCATCTCTGACAAAGTGGTATGAGATATCGATATGCTTGTTACGCCGGTTGACCCCCTCGTTGCCTGCAAAGGATATAGTTCCTGTATTATCGCAACCGATAGTAACAGTACCATCTTCTGATTTTCCCAATGCATCTGTCAGGAGGCATCTTAGCCAGGCGGCTTCTTTGCAGGCATCACAAAGCGCGATGTACTCTGCTTCGCAGGTAGACTTTGCAACAACCGTTTGCTTCCTCGACGACCAGCTGACGGCTCCTCCACAAAGCTTGAATACATAGCCGCTGGTGGACTTTCTTGAACTCAAGCAGCCACCCCAGTCCGCATCACTAAAGCCTTCGAGGTACTCCACTGAGAGATTTCCGTTTAGGATAACACCAGTTGAGAGTGTTCCTTTGATGAACCTCAAAACCCTTTTCGCAGCCTGCCAGTGGTCCTCGCGAGGCTTCTCACAGTGTTGAGACAATTTGCCAACGGCGTATGCTAAATCTGGACGAGAACCAACCATCAGGAACATCAGACAGCCGATGATCTGTCGATACGGGACATCGCAGTACGGGCTTGTCGAAGACTCGGGATGGAATCCCTGTTCCATTGGTGTACTCACGGAATTACAGCTGACCATTCCAAAACGTTTCAGTACGGATTCGGCATACGCTTTCTGCGATATACAGACTAGCTTGGACGACCTTTTCCTACTAATTTCAAGCCCTATGCACTTTTTCGCCTCTCCCAGGTCTTTCATCTCAAACCTTTTATTTAATTCCGCTTTCATCCAGGCTACGGCGGTTAGATCACTACCGGCGAGCAGCAAGTCATCCACATAAAGGGCAATGAGCATTATGCTGTCATTCGATATGTTTGTGTACAAGCAAGCGTCACTTCTCGTGGTCTTAAACCCAAGCCCATTAATCAAGAAGTCGTCAATCTTTTTGTGCCATTGACGACTCGCTTGTTTAAGGCCATAAATAGCCTTGAGGAGTTTGCAAACATGGTTTGGTTTGGAAGGGTCGATGCATCCTTCGGGTTGTTCCATGTAAATATCCTCCTCTAATTCTCCATTTAGAAACGCGGTGACTACGTCCATTTGGTGAAGCTCTAAGTCAAATTGCGCAACCATAGCCAGTAGCAATCGAATTGTCGTGAATTTGATTACCGGGGCGAAAGTCTCTGAGTAATCAACTCCTTCAATCTGCTGGAAACCTCTTACGACTAGGCGACCCTTTCCTTGCTGAATGAGGTGGCCCTGATCATCTGGAATATCTTTAACGGTGAAAACCCAGCGCGATGTGAGGATGTTAGAGGCCTGTGAGCGCGGAACCAGCGTCCAAGTCTGGTTTTTGCGTTGTGATTTTAACTCTTTGTCAACTGCTTTCTGCCAGAAATCTGGTTGCGTCCCACTCATCGCTTCCTTGAACGAGTCTGGTACCGGAACATCCTCATTAGACGTGCTGAGTATATTAGTTCCTAAGAGGCCCTTCCACCATTGTCTTGGTGGGCGGCGTGATCGACCTGATCTGCGAAGTGGTACATTGCTAGATCCATCTCCGTCTGCACCACCCGTATGTTCTGGTTCCGAGCTCGCATCCGGGGGCTCTGGGTTCATATTTGGATTTAGAACGGGCTCATTTTGACCTCTCGATGACTCAGAGTCTCCATTTTCACCGATATTTGCCATTAAAGTATCGGGGTCAGTTTCGTCAGCAACGCCCACATCCTCTGGCTCAAAATTCTCGTCATTTTGATGCGATATACTGTCGTCAACCGAACAAGGCCCTCGCCTGGACTCATCAAACTGCACATTTCGTGAGATAACTACGCGATTCAGTTCGTCATCCCATACCTTGTAGGCCTTCGTTCCGGCTGGGTATCCAAGAAACATTCCTTTCACTGCACGTTCATCAAGTTTCTGCACCTCATGGGCATGCAGTTTGTACCAGCATTGGCAGCCAAATACCCTCAAGTGAGACACATCTGGTTTATCCTTCATCCACAAGTGATGAGGCGTAATGGAACTTCCCAGGGCTCTGTTTGTTACACGATTCCGCACATACACGGCATTGTCTAGGGCTTCAGCCCAAAATGACTTTGGAACCTGCATGTGGGACAGCATAGACCGAACCAGATCTATCAATGTACGGTTGAACCGTTCTGCGACGCCATTTTGTTCAGGCGTGTACGCGGCGGTCGTTTGATGAACCGTTCCTTGTGAAGATAAGAAGGATTGGAACTGCGAGGAAAGATACTCCCCTCCACGATCTGAACGAAACACTTTCACTCGCTGACCGGTATGGGTAAGGGCATAATTGGCAAACTTCTTATAGAACTCGAAAGTTTCATCTTTACTTTTCATCGGATAGACAACGCTCCAGTTGGAGTAATCATCGATGAATGTGACAAAGTATCTCGCACCACCTAATGACTGTGTTTGGAGTGGGCCACAGACGTCCGAATGGACTAAGTCTAGCAGCTGCTTTGCCCTACCTCCTGAGCGATGTTTGGGAATTACAGCACGAGTTGCTTTTCCTACCACACAAGCATCGCATTTCACGGAATCACAGTCAGAAGATGAGCCAATATCTTTGGTATCATTTGAAGAAGAAAGATGAAGTCCACTTACCACGTTCTTGCGAGACATAGACAAGATTCCTTGAGTATGAACGTGCGCAAGTCTTTCGTGCCACGTCTTCAAGGAGGCTTTGTGTGCCGAATGAGTCATATCACACGTATCAAGCACGTAGAGCTCTCCTTCACTTGTCGCGGTT
>NADL03000290.1:0-47879 GCA_002205965.3 Kappaphycus alvarezii
TTAACTACGAATGCGGGCGACGGGTGGAAACCTGTCGCGCCTGCATTATTTGGAGACTAAATGAAAAACGGGTAACGAAGTCGCGGAGCTCCTGTTGAGGGGAGGAACCGCGACGGGAAGCGGCGAAGGAAGCAAGGCGGCGGAAAAAAACTCTTGCCGTCGTCGCCCAAGGCGCCATAGATATCAATCCCGACGGGGGAGAGGAGGATATCGTTTTGGTTGCAGTAAGTGCCGTAATGACGATGTTTCTCGCGCTCTGCGAGTGTTGCGGCAGCGCCTGCGGTAACCGTACTTGGCGAAATGTGGCGGCGTGCGGAGGGGTGGGCAACAGTCACGTCGACGGCGATATCGGTACTGTGAAGCCCGCATGCAGCGGGTATGTAAATGTCCATTCGTAGCGCGGGGGACCCCGAATGCCCAGATGAGTTGGGAACCTGGTAGAGGAGCGGATGTTCGACGAGGGCGACGATCCCAACTTCCCTGCAGTAGCGGGCAAGAACGTTGCGGAGGATGTGATGGCGACGAGTCATTCCGTCTTCGTATTTGCAGGTCAACGCGTGTTGACCACTTGGATCTAAGGCGGGTGCGATGTCGGCCGAGCGGCGGGAGCAGACCGGACAGCGAGTAGATCCAGAGAATAGCGCGATGCAGAGACGTAGAGCCAGAGCGACTTTCCACGTAGAAGAGGACATGTACGTACCGCGGTGGGGGTGAGGAAGCGAAGAGAAAACAGACGAGGCGGAGGATGTGCGCACGGAGAGGAGCCGTGCTCGGTCGTGGGCTGCCGCGGACGAGAACAACGCTTGTTAGGGAGCGTAGTTCCTCCCCCATTACTGTGTCGGTGTACCCTTTTTGAGTCGATTGTGGTTGTCTGGAAAACCATGAGATAGATCGGATGTATCCTCCAAGAGTAAAACACCCAGACCTTTCCCCCAAACCTTTCCCCATATTAGTTTCTGAATACCCTCCGCACGCTACTGTGCAATATTGTACAACTCATAAAGATTTACCACCTCCAAACTACTGTATGTGCCATGAACTAGCGGCAGGGAAATGAGGGGAAGTTTCGGGTGTCCTTACTGCTGAATCGGATATATCTTCCGAAAGTAAAACACCCAAACCTTTCTCCCTGTTGGAAGATATATTCGATTTATTATATTCGATCCATACTCGAAGTAGAGGAGGGAAAATGGGTTGCTTCACTGATTAGCGATGCAGGACGCCTTTTTTCCCGAAGACTAAAGGGGCAGGTCTGTGTATTAGAGGGTGTAAGAACTAGGCAAAGTCATGAGGTACATGATGTAAAGCGCAAATGAGGAAAAGGTTTCAGTTGTGGCATCAGTTTATTGAGAAGCCGGTGTAGATCAGTATCGAATGCTGAGCGTGGATCGTAATGGAGGCGACGACAACCCACGCTCCCTTGCAGCAGAGTGACCGATGCGCTCTTTGCTGGTGTGAAAGAGTCTTCCAAACGAGCCACTGGTTCCACCAGGATTTAAATATCCGGCGGGGTACAGCCTGAAAGACCAGTGTACCATGCAAGAAGAGAGTAAAACGGTTCCCAAAATGACGAACCTCCCGCTGCCGGGCGCAATCGTCACGGCAAGCCGATTCTCGAGGGAAAAGGCAGAAACGAAGCGCAAGTTGTCGTCCCGAAAGGCAGAGTGACAGTCCATCCTGACAACACAAAATTTCAAAGCCGTTTGCCTCGAGTTTGGTAAATTAATGTGATGAGAGGGAACAACAAAGAGAAATCAATGGAACGGGCCCTCGGGGTGGAGCTGGAGGCGTGTAATATTGCTAGCAGCCGATCGTGATGAGCCTCCCCCGCAGAGCTGAAAAGTAAACCGCTCGACCATTGCCGTTTAGCCCCCGTCCCAATTCCAGCCTAGGCCCCTTAGCGGCCGAGGCCACCCAACTAGTTTGCCCTCCCTCCCCGCCCCGGCCCCTTGTCAGCCGGGTCTACCCAACAAAAGATTACCCACCCTCCCCGCTCCCGGCCCTTCCAGGCCGGGCCCACTCGCCACCCGCCCCAGCCCCAAGCAGCTGGGTCTACCCAACAAAAAGACCCCAACCACCCCGCTCCCGGCCCTTCCAGGCCGGGTCCACCCGCCCCAGCCCCGAACAGCTGGGTCTACCCAACACAAACCCCACCCACCCTCAGCTCCAAACTTTCCAAGTTTCCAGAAATTCCAATCTTGAGCATATCCTTGACCTTGATCTTGACCCCACGCATCAGCCCGGCGAGGGCCCACCGAGCCAATGGAGGGGGGGACATTTTCACACCCCACTCAGTCGACAGGGCCCTTGCCGACCTTGTGGGGTGGAACTGCAGAAGATGGCCGCAAGCCAGTCTTCTGGTCAGGATCGCGTTCGCGGCGCATTGCTGGTGAGGACCTACGCTGCTTGGAAGCAGTCTGGAGAGAGAACGTGGCTGGGCTGGACCTACGTAAGCTGTCTGAGTGTCTGAGGGCGAGCAGTGAGGAAGGGATGAGGTACGCGGATCCGCGTGATAAAGGAAGATTGAGTAGGGCCCCTCGCGGTGGTGAGTCCTCGGCCTCTAATGTCTCCGGAGCGAGACCCGTGCTCTATATGGAGTTTTAGAGGCCTCCACTTTCGAAAGAAATGCACCACGCAATTTCTGCACAACGAACTGTCCGCTATCAAATTTTTATGCATCTCGCACTGTCGGCCCCTAGAATATCAACTGCCAACGAGAGGAAACGTCGCCTTTCATTTAGCTTGCATATGTTTTGAGATATTCGCACGCGAAAATGCACGTGGAGGGTTATATGGGATTGTGCTGCAGAACAGGGAGCAATTGCTTTTGAAAACTATGGGTGCTGCACATGATGAAGCCCTAGCGAAAACGGACAGCACAGGGAGTTAAATGGGAATGACTTACAGCCGGGGGGAAGGCTTGGGAAATTTACTGTCAGTGGTGGGAAGGTTGGTACACCTGTCAGCTTGCACGTACAGAGGCGACTCGTGCTACACGGGCATGGTGCCGACTGGGCACCATGCAGTACACGGGGAAAAAAGGAGGTGTCTTTATTGAGATGTATGGATTGGCTGGAACCCATTTGGGGTTGTTAAGCGTAGAGGAAGAAGACTTTACCAAGCAGGAAAGGGGGGCTAGCGGCCCTCAAAGGGGGAAAAATCCATCCGAGCCAGCAGCGGTTGAGTTGTCGTCGGTTGATCGCGACAGAAGTTCGTTGCTTTATGAGCGAGCTTATCATCTTGAACAAGCGATCGCGCTCGAAGGCAGGGCTACTGCCTTTCCGTAGAGCGATGTACTCAGCAATTCTTGACAGACCTCGTTCGGCACCGGGACCGGCAGACCCGTATATATCGAAAGCCATCGGGTGGAAATCGATATGTGGTTCGGCGCAGAGGCGGCCATAGCGGAGAGATTTAGCGCGCTCAGATGCAGTAAGGGCAGCGAGGGGCGTGTGGATCCGCTGTTGGGCGTATGGAGCGGAGTGGGGGCTGATAACAGTGACCTCATAGCCCTGCGGGACAGGAAAGAACTGGTCATCCTGGATGTAGATGTCGAGGCGCTGGCGAGAGTTGGAGGGTCGGGACAAGTCTTGCGGGAAGGTCCATTCCCGAACAGGGCGAATCCCAATTGTTAAGTGTGATACCTCAGAAATGGGGCGGTCGCGAACACAGTTGTGGCGCCGAATGGAGCCGTCGGCGCAGGGACAGATAGAGGCGTGGTGTCCGTAGGAATCCAGGGTGGGGACAGTGCGGAAGTGGGCGGCGGCGCAATAGGTGCAGGGTTGTGTGCCAGAGAAGATGGGGGCACCAAGACGGAGGCAAAACATGGTTCGCCAGACTTCGGGAGCGGTCCGGGTACCGAGATGGCTCTTCAGGAGGTTGTCAAAGGGACAAGAGGCGTGGGAAGAAGCGGCGGAAGCTAGGCAGCAGAGTAGCCGGGAGCCTTCGGGGGAGGAGAGGTCGATATCGTATAATGGCATGCTATGGGCAAAAGGGGAGAATGAGATTTCTATTGTTGAGCTAGAGTAGATATGGGTTGGTCTATAGAAAAAGGACTCGTCCACCACTATTGCATACCCATCCACTACAACATCGGCGAGGTGAACTATGCACCCTGCACAGACAAGTTTGTGGCTATCCCCGTGGTCGTAATAACGCAAAAATGGTTTGTTTACCGCGAGTAGTGGTGGTAAATCTTTATGAGTTGTACAATGTTGCACAGAAGAGTGCGGAGGGTATTCAGAAATTAACTACGAATGCGGGCGACGGGTGGAAACCTGTCGCGCCTGCATTATTTGGAGACTAAATGAAAAACGGGTAACGAAGTCGCGGCCTGTTGAGGGAGGAACCGCGACGGGAAGCGGCGAAGGAAGCAAGGCGGCGGAAAAAAAACTCTTGCGTCGTCGCCCAAGGCGCCATAGATATCAATCCCGACGGGGGATGTTAGGCGCAGATTTTTTTTTCGCCGTCATCTACAGGCCTATAGTTTACTGTACTACCTCTCCTTGTCCAAATTTGCTTATAGTTCCGGTCCTTCCTCGTCCTCCCTGAACCTCGCTTATCATTACCGCGGTCCTCCCCAAATTTACTTCCATTTTATCTAGATATTTTTATACTGTATCTACCCCTCTGAATCGATCCCGAATCAAGTTCTTTTTCCCTTTTTCCTTACCTCCTCCTCCAAATTCGTTTTTTTTTGAGAAAAAGGGCGCAAATGCACTACTACAAAATCCCTTGCATATTTATTTTACCTATTCCTAATCGATAGAACCTGCCCCGGGAGCCTATTTAAACCTTTTTATTCCAAGTTTCAAACGTCCCTGATCATTTTACTCATCACTCCTCTTCCCCAACACACCCAAAACACCCTCTATCCTCCGTCTACAATCATTTACAACCAAAATGAGCAACCTTCGCCCCTCCGCCCCCATCACTAAAAACCGCCCCTCTCGCCCCTTAAACGGCCTTGCGCTCGCAGTATATGGCCCGACGGATGCAGACGACTACCTGAGACGGCAGACTAAGAAGAAATAATAGAATTCGTCCGCAAGCTCTTCGTCGAGGATGAGGCCGAGGAGGTACCTGAGGGTCAGGAGTGGGACATCGAGGAGGGAGCTGGGGAGACCTTTGAGGAGTGGGTAGCCCCTGGATTGGTCTATGAGGTTAATAACGAGGAGGACGGGGAGGATGAGGATGAAGAGGAGGATGAGGATGAGGATGAGGTTGAAGATGAGGACGAGGACGGGGAGGATGAGGATGAAGATGAGGATGAGGAAGAGGAGGAAGAGGAGGATGACGAGGACGAGGACGAGTTGGATGAGGGAAATGGGGGCATGGAAAGTGTTGTACTGGTGGGGCCTGGACTGGAGAGTATGGATCAAGTGGTGCCGACGCTGGAACCGGATGGAGATATCTTTAGTAGTTTAGATATCTCCCAGGAGGGAATAGAGAGCTGTGAGCCATTCGCAGATATTTGTGGGGACTGCTTGGACAGCATGGATATTTTAGAGGAGTTGTTTGGATCTGATTTAGAGAATGGGAAATAAGAGGACCTCATTGATTGTTAGTTTCTTAAGTATCTTTTGTTTAGAGTATATCATCCACACAAATTGTTTGTATGCATTTCCTGGTACCTTCTGTAGTTTTGTTCGGACTTTAGGGTTAGCCAAAAGTCTATATAAGCTGAGTAAACCGCTTCCTCATGGAGAGGTCAAGCAAGTTGGCAGACAGCTTCAAGCTCAGTCCCAAATAGTTAGGAAGTTGAGAGTCAACTTCAGACCCAAGAAGCATTTATTTTACCCTAGTCACTAAGCATAGGTGGTAGACCCTGCCCCTTCCATACTTGCTTGTAGCCCATTCAACTGTCGTCCCTATACACTCCTTTTCGTTCGTTCAACTATACCACGGTAGCACTTTTGTCGCTTGCAACACCTCCTTCTTGGGGTGGTTGATTCTGAATACCTCTTCTCCCGACGATTTACCCCTATCAGGGGAGAGGAGGATATCGTTTTGGTTGCAGTAAGTGCCGTAATGACGATGTTTCTCGCGCTCTGCGAGTGTTGCGGCAGCGCCTGCGGCAACCGTACTTGGCGAAATGTGGCGGCGTGCGGAGGGGTGGGCAACAGTCACGTCGACGGCGATATCGGTACTGTGAAGCCCGCATGCAGCGGGTATGTAAATGTCCATTCGTAGCGCGGGGGACCCCGAATGCCCAGATGAGTTGGGAACCTGGTAGAGGAGCGGATGTTCGACGAGGGCGACGATCCCAACTTCCCTGCAGTAGCGGGCAAGAACGTTGCGGAGGATGTGATGGCGACGAGTCATTCCGTCTTCGTATTTGCAGGTCAACGCGTGTTGACCACTTGGATCTAAGGCGGCTGCGATGTCGGCCGAGCGGCGGGAGCAGACCGGACAGCGAGTAGATCCAGAGAATAGCGCGATGCAGAGACGTAGAGCCAGAGCGACTTTCCACGTAGAAGAGGACATGTACGTACCGCGGTGGGGGTGAGGAAGCGAAGAGAAAACAGACGAGGCGGAGGATGTGCGCACGGAGAGGAGCCGTGCTCGGTCGTGGGCTGCCGCGGACGAGAACAACGCTTGTTAGGGAGCGTAGTTCCTCCCCCATTACTGTGTCGGTGTACCCTTTTTGAGTCGATTGTGGTTGTCTGGAAAACCATGAGATAGATCGGATGTATCCTCCAAGAGTAAAACACCCAGACCTTTCCCCCAAACCTTTCCCCATATTAGTTTCTGAATACCCTCCGCACGCTACTGTGCAATATTGTACAACTCATAAAGATTTACCACTTCCAGACTACTGTATGTGCCATGAACTAGCGGCAGGGAAATGAGGGGAAGTTTCGGGTGTCCTTACTGCTGAATCGGATATATCTTCCGAAAGTAAAACACCCAAACCTTTCTCCCTGTTGGAAGATATATTCGATTTATTATATTCGATCCATACTCGAAGTAGAGGAGGGAAAATGGGTTGCTTCACTGATTAGCGATGCAGGACGCCTTTTTTCCCGAAGACTAAAGGGGCAGGTCTGTGTGTTAGAGGGTGTAAGAACTAGGCAAAGTCATGAGGTACATGATGTAAAGCGCAAATGAGGAAAAGGTTTCAGTTGTGGCATCAGTTTATTGAGAAGCCGGTGTAGATCAGTATCGAATGCTGAGCGTGGATCGTAATGGAGGCGACGACAACCCACGCTCCCTTGCAGCAGAGTGACCGATGCGCTCTTTGCTGGTGTGAAAGAGTCTTCCAAACGAGCCACTGGTTCCACCAGGATTTAAATATCCGGCGGGGTACAGCCTGAAAGACCAGTGTACCATGCAAGAAGAGAGTAAAACGGTTCCCAAAATGACGAACCTCCCGCTGCCGGGCGCAATCGTCACGGAAAGCCGATTCTCGAGGGAAAAGGCAGAAACGAAGCGCAAGTTGTCGTCCCGAAAGGCAGAGTGACAGTCCATCCTGACAACACAAAATTTCAAAGCCGTTTGCCTCGAGTTTGGTAAATTAATGTGATGAGAGGGAACAACAAAGAGAAATCAATGGAACGGGCCCTCGGGGTGGAGCTGGAGGCGTGTAATATTGCTAGCAGCCGATCGTGATGAGCCTCCCCCGCAGAGCTGAAAAGTAAACCGCTCGACCATTGCCGTTTAGCCCCCGTCCCAATTCCAGCCTAGGCCCCTTAGCGGCCGAGGCCACCCAACTAGTTTGCCCTCCCCGCCCCGGCCCCTTGTCAGCCGGGTCTACCCAACAAAAGATTACCCACCCTCCCCGCTCCCGGCCCTTCCAGGCCGGGCCCACTCGCCACCCGCCCCAGCCCCAAGCAGCTGGGTCTACCCAACAAAAAGACCCCAACCACCCCGCTCCCGGCCCTTCCAGGCCGGGTCCACCCGCCCCAGCCCCGAACAGCTGGGTCTACCCAACACAAACCCCACCCACCCTCAGCTCCAAACTTTCCAAGTTTCCAGAAATTCCAATCTTGAGCATATCCTTGACCTTGATCTTGACCCCACGCATCAGCCCGGCGAGGGCCCACCGAGCCAATGGAGGGGGGGACATTTTCACACCCCACTCAGTCGACAGGGCCCTTGCCGACCTTGTGGGGTGGAACTGCAGAAGATGGCCGCAAGCCAGTCTTCTGGTCAGGATCGCGTTCGCGGCGCATTGCTGGTGAGGACCTACGCTGCTTGGAAGCAGTCTGGAGAGAGAACGTGGCTGGGCTGGACCTACGTAAGCTGTCTGAGTGTCTGAGGGCGAGCAGTGAGGAAGGGATGAGGTACGCGGATCCGCGTGATAAAGGAAGATTGAGTAGGGCCCCTCGCGGTGGTGAGTCCTCGGCCTCTAATGTCTCCGGAGCGAGACCCGTGCTCTATATGGAGTTTTAGAGGCCTCCACTTTCGAAAGAAATGCACCACGCAATTTCTGCACAACGAACTGTCCGCTATCAAATTTTTATGCATCTCGCACTGTCGGCCCCTAGAATATTGATGTGCGCAAATTCGCACACGAAAAAATTTAGATGAGGACCATAATTGTATACAGTATTGGAACTGGGAAGATATTTTTACAGTTTTTGAATTTGCAAGATATTTTTAATTTGGGTGAGTGTGGCAAATTCATCGGTTGATTTTTTATTTTAGGACACACTGTCATAGTGGATGTCAGTACAGTTCTAGGTTGTGGGTGATACTACGAGTGACTCTGAAAGGTCTATATAATGGCCACATCAATTCCCACCCCTGGCCGATGGGTGGCTGGCATGGGTATGGCACCTAGATATTTACCTTGAGGAAATATCTTCTAATGGTCTCTCTGGTTCACACGATTCCCGTGAATGCGTTTTATGGTATTTAGTATGTTTGATTGAGACTTTAGGATTAGCCGAAAGTCTATATAAGCTGAGTAAAGTGCTTCCTCCTTGAGAGGTCAAGCAAGTTGGCAGACAACTTCAGGTCAAGCTCCGAGTAGTAGGAAGTTGAGAGTCAACTTCAGACCCAAGAAAACTTTTTCCTAAGCTGGTCGCAGAGCATCAGTGGTAGACCCTGCCCCTTTTATACTTGCTTGTAGCCCTCTCAACTCTCTCCCATATACACTCCTTTTTATTTGTTCAACTATACCACGGTAGCACTTTTGTCGCTCGCAACACCTCCGTCTTGGGGTAGTTGGTTCTAAGTATCTCTTCTCCCGACGATTTACCCCTATCATTTGGTACTCTTGTGGAGGGGGTTGCACCCGAGGTATTCGAGTTGAGCAGTCTTAGGGAACCATTCGAGGGGATTTCTTTTCTGTAATCATGGATCTCAACGCTGCTCGTATAACGTTCACAGGGGGCAAGAATGAAGACGTTGAGGAGTTTCTCTATACATATGTCAACGTTGTGATGCGTGAGAAGAGCGATGAAGAGAAGGCCGAAGTATCTTCGCCTATCTTCATGGTGACGCAAAGCACAAATATAAGTCCAAGTTTATCGACGGGTGGTCTCTTAACGGGAATGGGCGTAACTTCGGTGAGGTATGTGAGTGGCTTGTGAAAGAGTATGCTAAGGAGGTAGAACCAGATGAGATGATTCGTACCGCCATAGAGGCCCGGCTCAACTTCGACGATTTGTTAAGCTCATTGGTACTTGTGTGATCTTTATGAAAAGGCTGGGTTCAACGCCCAAGCCAAGTACGGAATGCTGCGTAAGGCGGCTATGGGGGATAAGCGGCTCTCCGATTTCCTCCTCATCAAGGGCCCTCACACTTTTATGAACTGAAGGGTACCATAGTAGAATTTGTCAAAAACTCGGAGACATTTCAGTCACTGAGTGAGGTACCGAGGGAAACCCGCACATCGATGTCTATCGTACATCCTGAAAAGAATTATCAAAGGCCGGCTACTAGTGCAGCGGCATTAGAATCTGTCAGGAGCGATGTCAAAAACTTGGAAGAAAGGTTGGAAACCCGATTCGATAATCGACTTGACATGATAACCTCGCAGTTGGAAAGCCTTACTCTTACCATTAAGAAGAACCAGTCTGGGGCCCCTAAGGCCGCAGAAATATGCTTCTACTGCCATAAGCCTGGACACTTTGCAAATAGGTGTCCTGATAATCCACATAGAAACACTCGTTGTGGAAAGTGCGGTCGATATGGGCATCATGAAAGTAACTGCTGGTCTAAAGACAACAGAAGAGCAAATTTATCGGAAGCAAGGAGTGAGTCAGGACCAGAGGTGAAAATCTTACAAAATAGAAGGATCAAAGGTTGACGGATGCCGGTAACGTATCCATCGCTGAAGAGATTAGTCAAGTCAATGTGACAAAAAGGGATGGGGAAGGGAACATTTTATCGAAGAAACCTAGGCTAGATTATGGAATGCTGGAGCATATCCCAGCACCTGTACCTCCTCGAACCAAGAGGTCTGATCAAGTTGTTCCAGGAGTGGGAGTCACTCCGGCCAAGAAGACGAAAAAGAGTAAGAAAGTTAAGAGTATCTCTAAGGACGTACTAGAGTATGTGAAGAGGTACAATTTGGTGGCTGAGCTTGCATCGGCCCCAACTGGGATAACGTTTGGTCAACTTTTGAGGGGCGACGCAGAGGATGCGAGAAAAGAACTCAAAAAAATTATCAGGTCTAATAAGTCCGCTAAGGGTAAGAAACTGTTTCTTCAATCGGCCTCGACAGCACCAAGACGTCTTAAGCTAGTACCAGTCAAAGTATTGGGATGAAAACCCAAGCTCTTCGATTCGGGTGCTGTTCCAAACCTCATTTCAGAAACTTTGGTGACAGATCTAGGTCTCGAAATTATCCAACGACTCGAAAATAACTGTAGCGGATGGAACCGTCTCAAAATGCATGGGCACTGTTGACAAGGTTTCCGTGTTCTTTGGGGACTCTAAAGTTGATGTAGACTTTCTTGTCATGCCTGATCTCCCTTTCGATGCAATCATTGGCTGCCCTACCATGGAAAGACTAGGGACATGCATTGACTTGGGCAACCAAATGTTTCAGTTAATATTGACGGCAGAACCGTGAAGATGCCCCTGGATTTCGACAAAAGCACATCCTGAAGATTTAAAGAAACGGACAGTGAAGATTTCACTTCTAGCTATGACAGCGAAGATTCGAACCAACTAACACTTTCGGAAGTGGAAAAGGGTACCCGGGGGTAATGAACATGGCATGGGACGATTATGATTCTGGGTTTGAAACAGATGACGACTGGAATTCTAGGATAGTTTGAACCCGAATGTGTTTCTTTTTGCGATGATATCGAATCAAAGGACAGAATTCGGAGCATGAAAGAAGATTACCTTGCAAAGAAAATAAGAATACGTCGAATTCCATATATGAAGATGTGAGCACGACGGAAGAGGTCCTTCAAAATATTGAGGTTGAGATCAAGAAGAAAAAGGGCGCCAAATGGCAGAAATCCAAGGAAAAGTGCAGCACCTTCCCGCCGCCGCCTCACTGAAAATATCCGACATGTTAACATCTTCCGAAGTAATTGCATGGAGTGTATCAGATTTAAGACAAGCAAGTGTACCGGTCACTCACTCATTTGAACTTACCGATACTCAACCAATTTACCACAGGCCTAGACGTCAACCGCCAAAATATGACCAATTTATCTCAGAGAATGTTACAAGTATGCTGAAAATGATATTATTCGGCCAGTTTCATCCCCATGGTCATTTCCAGTTGTGGTCGCACCAAAGAAGGATGGAAAGCTGCGTTTTTGCGTCGATTACCGACAACTGAACCAGAGAATGATACCCGATCGATTTCCGATTCCGAACATGGAGGAATCCTCGAGGACTTGAAGGACGGGAGATACTTCACCTCAATTGATCTTTACACTGGTTATTGGCAGATTCCATTGGATGAAAAATGAAGGAAAAAAACTTTTACCAGCAAAGCCGGTACATTCAGGTTCGAAGTGATGCCTTTTGGTCTCATGAATGCCCCAGCTACATTCCAAAGAATGATGAACGAGGTTTTGAAAGGACTTCCATTTGCAAGAGTTTATATCGATGATGTGTATATTCTCAAAAACCTTGGATCAGCACATATCGCATGTCAAGACTGTGGTGGAGAGAATAGCTGCGTACAGCCTGAAAATTAAGTTAAGCAAATGCTTCTTTGCGAAAACGTCTATCCAATTACTCGGTCATATCGTCGATCAAGAGGGAATTAAAGTGGATCCAGAGAAAACGAAAAAAATCAAGTTGGCACCAAGGCCCGCTTCAAAGACGGAGGTTCGAAGCTTCTTAGGACTGGCCTCATATTACAGGAAGATTTATCAAAGATTTCGCCAAGACTGCAGCACCGTTACATGCCAGCACAACAAAGAACGGAAAATTTTTATGGAACAAGGAAATGCAAACCGCATTTGAAGAGCTTAAAGATAAAGATATGTGTCCCCCAGTGCTCATGTATCCAGATTTCAAGAGACCATTTATTTGGAGACAGATGCCTCAGAACGTCTTTGGGTGCCGTTTTGTTCCAAAAAGATGAAAACGGAAGACTACACCCTGTTCAATTCGCAAGTCGCACTCTGAATGATGCGGAAAGGAGATACGCGGTCTGTGAAAAAGAAGCGCTCGCTGTTGTCTTCGCACTGAAAACGTTTCGCTTGTACCTTTTATCATTCGAGAAATTTGTCTTGATAACTGATCACCAGGCACTTAAGACAGCAGTCCAAAGAAAGATGTACATCACCGTTTGGCCCAATGGTTGGACATTTTCGCAGAATTTCGGTTTGAACTTGTCTATAGTCCCGGACGTAATAATCGGCCTGCCAATTACCTATCCCGCTTGAGGGATCCATTGAGTCCAAATGAAAAAGCTTCCCAGGACATCGTCGGAGTTGCCGAGGTGCAAGTGCCGAAGAATAACGAGTACGAAGCTACTCTTCACGGACTAATTAAATTACTTGATGGACTAAAATGAGAAAGGTTGATCTGAAAAACAGAAATTGGGTACGCAGGAACCAGAAGGCTTTTACATTGCGGAATGGGAAACTCCGACAAACAAAAGCCGGTTTTCGACTAGTGGCCCCTATGAAAACGATATTCTGCGAAAATGTCGAGCCATCGGCCAAGCGGTGATGTAAATCCTTTTTTGGAATGCTGTTTTAAGTGCCTGGTGATCAGTTATCAAGACAAATTTCTCGAGTGATAAAAGGTATACGCGAAACTTTTTCAGCGCGAAGACGACAGCTAGCGCTTCTTTCTCGCAGACTGAGTATCTCTTTTCCGCATCATTCAGAGTTCGGCTTGCGAATTGAACAGGGTGTAGTCTTCCGTTTTCATCTTTTTGGGACAAAACGGCACCCAAAGACCGTTCTGAGGCATCTGTCTCCACAACGAATGGTCTCTTGAAATCTGGGTACATGAGAACTGGGGGACACATAGCTTATCTTTAAGCTCCTTAAATCAGTTTCCATTTCCCAGTTCCAGTAAAATTTCCGTTCTTCAGTGCTGGCATGTAACGGTGCTGCAGTCTTGGCGAAATCTTTGATAAATCTTCTATAATATGAGGCCAGTCCTAAGAAGCTTCGGACCTCCGTCTTTGAAGCGGGCCTTGGTATCTTTATTTTTTCGTTTTCTCTGGATCCACTCTAATTCCCTCTTGGTCGACGATATGACCGAGTAATTGGATAGAAGTTTTCGCAAAGAAGCATTTGCTCAACTTAATTTTCAAGCTATACTCCGATATCCTCTCCACAACTGTCTTGACGTGCGAGATGTGCTGATCCAATGTTTCTGAGAATATGACGACATCATCGATATAGACTCTTGCGAATGGAAGTCCTTTCAAAACGTCGTTCATCATTCTTTGGAATGTAGCTGGTGCATTCATGAGACCAAAAGGCATCACTTCGAACCTGAAAGTACCGGCTTTGCTGGTAAATGTTGTTTTTTCCTTACATTTTTCATCCAATGGAATCTGCCAATAGCCAGTGTAAAGGTCAATTGAGGTGAAATATCTCCCGTCCTTCAGGTCCTCGAGGATCTCCTCCATGTTCGGAATCGGAAATCGATCGGTATCATTCTCTGGTTCAGTTGTCGGTAATCGACGCAAAAACGCAGCTTTCCATCCTTCTTTGGTGCGACCACAACTGGAAACGACCATGGGGATGAAACTGGTCGAATAATATCATTTTTCAGCATACTTGTAACATTTTCTGAGATAAATTGGTCATATTTTGGCGGTTGACGTCTAGGCTTGTGGTAAATCGGTTGAGTGTCGGTAAGTTCGAACGAGTGAGTAACCGGTACACTTGCTTGTCTTAAATCTGAAACGCTCCATGCAATTACTTCGGAAGATGTTAACATGTCGGATATTTTCAGTGAGGCGGGCGCGGGAAGGTGCACTTTTCCTTGGATTTCTGCCATTTGGCGCCTTTTTCTCTTGATCCTCAACCTCAATATTTTGAAGGACCTCTTCTGTCGTGCTCACATCTTCATATATGGAATTCGACGTATTCTTATTTTCTGCAAAGGTAATCTTCTTTCATGCTCCGAATTCTGTCCTTTGATTCGATATCATCGCAAAAAGAAACACATTCAGGTTTCAAACTATCCTAGAATTCCAGTCGTCATCTGTTTCAAACCCAGAATCATAATCGTCCCATGCCATGTTCATTACCCCCGGGGTACCCTTTTCCACTTCCGAAAGTGTTAGTTGGTTCTGAATCTTCTCTTTCACTAGAAGTGAAATCTTCACTGTCCGTTTCTTTTAAATCTTCAGGATGTGCTTTGTCGAAATCCAGGGGCATCTTCACGGTTGCCGTCAATATTAACTGAAATGATTTGGTTGCCCAAGTCAATGCATGTCCCTAGTCTTTCCATGGTGGGGCAGCCAATAATTGCATCGAAAGGGAGATCCGGCATGACAAGAAAGTCTACATCAACTTTAGAGTCCCCAAAGAACACGGAAACCTTGTCAACAGTGCCCATGCATTTTGAGACGGTTCCATCCGCCACATTTATTTCGAGTAGTTGGAATAATTTGAGACCTAGATCTGTCACCAAAGTTTCTGAAATGAGGTTTGGAACAGCGCCCGAATCGAAGAGAGCTTGGGTTTTCATACCCAATACTTTGACTGGTACCAGCTTAAGACGTCTTGGTGCTGTCGAGGCCGATTGAAGAAAAGTTTCTTACCCTTAGCGGACTTATTAGACCTGATAATTTTTTTGAGTTCTTTTCTCGCATCCTCTGCGTCGCCCCTCAAAAGTTGACCAAATTATCCCAGTTGGGGCCGATGCAAGCTCAGCCACCAAATTGTACCTCTTCACATACTCTAGTACGTCCTTAGAGATACTCTTAACTTTCTTACTCTTTTTCGTCTTCTTGGCCGAAGTGACTCCCACTCCTGGAACAACTTGATCAGACCTCTTGGTTCGAGGAGGTACAGGTGCTGGGATATGCTCCAGCATTCCATACTCTAGCCTAGGTTTCTTCGATAAAATGTTCCCTTCCCCATCCCTTTTTGTCACATTGACTTGACTAATCTCTTCAGCGATGGATACGTTACCGGCATCCGTCAACCTTTGATCCCTTCTATTTTGTAAGATTTTCACCTCTGGTCCTGACTCACTCCTTGCTTCCGATAAATTTGCTCTTCTGTTGTCTTTAGACCAGCAGTTACTTTCATGATGCCCATATCGACCGCACTTTGCACAACGAGTGTTTCTATGTGGATTATCAGGACACCTGTTTGCAAAGTGTCCAGGCTTGTGACAGTAAGAACAGACTTCTGCGGCTTTAGGGGCCCCGGACTGGTTCTTCTTAATGGTAAGAGTAAGGCTTTCCAACTGCGAGGTTATCATGTCAAGTCGATTATCGAATCGGGTTTCCAACCTTTCTTCCAAGTTTTTGACATCGCTCCTGACAGATTCTAATGCCGCTGCACTAGTAGCCGGCCTTTGATAATTCTTTTCAGGATGTACGATAGACATCGATGTGCGGGTTTCCCTCGGTACCTCACTCAGTGACTGAAACGTCTCCGAATTTTTGACAAATTCTACTATGGTACCCTTCAGTTCATCAAAAGTGTGAGGGCCCTTGATGAGGAGGAAATCGGAGAGCCGCTTATCCCCCATAGCCGCCTTACGCAGCATTCCGTACTTGCTTGGGCGTTGAACCCGCTTTTCATAAAGATCACACAAGTACACCAATGAGCTTAACAATCGTCGAAGTGAGCCGGGCCTCTATGGCGGTACGAATCATCTCATCTGGTTCTACCTCCTTAGCATATCTTTCACAAGCCACTCACATACCTCACCGAAGTTACGCCCATTCCCGTTAAGAGACCACCCGTCGATAAACTTGGACTTATATTTGTGCTTTGCGTCACCATGAAG
The DNA here is from genome assembly GCA_002205965.3 of Kappaphycus alvarezii. Lineage (NCBI taxonomy): Eukaryota > Rhodophyta > Florideophyceae > Gigartinales > Solieriaceae > Kappaphycus > Kappaphycus alvarezii. Next base: position 16,363 of record NADL03000290.1, read on the forward strand.
ATAGGCGAAGATACTTGCGGCCTTCTCTTATCGCCCTTCTCTCGCATCACAACGTTGACATATGTGTAAAGAAACTCCTCAACGTCTTCAGTCTTGCCCCCTGTGAACGTTATACGAGCAGCATTGAGATCCATGATTACCGAAAAGAAATCCCCCGAAGTGTTCCTTACTACTGCTCAACTCGAATACCTCGGGTGCAACCCCCTCCACAAGAGTACCAAATGATAGGGGTAAATCGGCGGGGGAAGAGATCCTCAGAACCATTACCCTGAGAAGGAGGTGTTGCGAGCGACAAAAGTGCTACCGTGGTATTGTTGAACGAACAAAAGGGAGTGTATATAGAAGAGAGTTGAGAAAGCTACAAGCAAGTATAAAAGGGGCAGGTCTACCACTGACGCTCTGCGACCAGCGTAAGAAAAAGTTTTCTTGGGTCTGAAGTTGACTCTCAACTTCCTACTACTCGGGACTTGGCTTGAAGTTGTCTGCCAACTTGCTTGACCTCTCCATGAGGAAGCAGTTTACTCAGCTTATATAGACTTTTGGCTGCCCCTAAAGTCCGAACAAAACTACAGAAGATACCAAGAAATGCATAAAAATACTTTGTGTGGACAATATACTCTAAGCAAAAGATACTTAAGAAACTAACAATTAATTTGGTCCTCTTATTTCCCATTCTCTAAATCAGATCCAAACAACTCCTCTAAAATATCCATGCTGTCCAAGCAGTCCCCACAAATATCTGCGAATGGCTCACAGCTCTCTATTTCCCCCTGGGAGATATCTAGACTACTAAAGATATCTCCATCCGGTTCCATCGTGGGCACAACTTGATCCATACTCTCTATTCCAGGCCCCACCAGTCCAACACTTTCCATGCCCCCTGTTCCTCATCCCTCTCCCTCCTCCCCTCCTCCTCCTCCTCTCTCCTCTTCCTCTCCTCCTCCTCCCTCCTCCTCCCCTCATCCTCTCTCCCCTCCTCCCCTCCTCCCATCCTTCTCTCTTCCTCCCCTCCTCCTCTCCTCCTCTTCCTCCTCTTCCTCCTCATCCTTCCTCCTCTCCTCCTCCTCATCCTCTTCCTCCTGAGCCTCGTACACTAGTCAGGGGCTAACCATTCCTCGAAGGACTCCCCGCTCTCCTCCTCGACCTTCTCAGCCTCTCCCGGACTTACCTCCCTCGCTTCTTCTTCTATGAAGAGGCGGCGAACGAACTCGATGGTTTGCTTCTTTGTTTGCCGCCGGATGTAGTCGTCGGCATCGGTTGGCCCGTAGGCGGCGAGACGAAGGCCATTGATGGACGGGAAGGGCGGTTTTTGGAAATAGGGACAGAGGGGCGAAGGTTGTTCATTGTGATAGACGTTGGGGAACGGGGGCAATGTAGGGTGTTTTTGGTGGGGGGAGAGGGGTGATGAGTAAAATGATCGGGGCATTTGGAACTTAGAATAAAGGGGTTTAAATAGCCTCCGGGCAGGTTCTATAGATTAGGAATAGGTAAAATAAATCTGCAATGGATTTTGCAGTAGTGCATTTGCGCCCTTCTTCTCAAAAAGAAGGCGAATTTGGAGGAGGAGGTAAGCTAAAAGGGAAAAGGACTTGATTCGGGGTCGATTCAGAGGGTTAAATACAGTATAAAAATATCTAGATAAAATGGAAGTAAATTTGGAAATGACGGTGGGAGAAGTTAGAGGCGGGTTGTAGGTTGCTGGATTACACGAGGGAGGACCATTTCCTGTATTACGTGAAGGGAGGACCATTTCCTGTATTAAATGAGGGAGGACCATTTTTTGTATTACACAAGGACCATGAATCTGTGCGAACGCCTCCCGCTGCTTCCGGTCGAAGCTGACAGCCAAAGCCGTAGATTAGTGGGGGGGGTGAGCCCGCAGCAGATAAGTAACCTTACAGGCGCTCGCACAGAAACGGTGCAAATGGTAGACCATCTGGGCGTCATCGAAGGACTGAAGACAGGAAAAGATGCGATCGACTGTAGCTTGACGGGTGTCGAATGCGGCGCTGACGAAGGAATCGGAACCAATGGGAGAGCCGAGAACGGTAAAGCCATCGGGCGTGGAGAAGGGGCAGGAAGAGTGAGGGGAGAAGGATTATAGAGAGGCGTAGACGTGGGTTTTGGTCATATTCAGTGCGAACCCGATGGCTTGTCCCTGACTCTGGAAGAATTGCAATTTCCGGAGGGCCTGCGAACGGGAACGACAAATTTCCTATCGTCTGCATACCAAGCGTTGAGCGGGGGTCGGAATTGATCCTGGACTTGAGAACGAGAGGATAGAGAGCGAGAGCGAAAAGCAAAGCCCCCAAAGGATCCCCCTGTTGAGTGCCATCGCGCTTAGTATGGAGAATGAACCGAATGAGAGAAAAGAATTATCCCCATAGCAGTAGTGAACCCATCGCGCGATGCCAGGTGCAAAGTCCAGAACGGCATCAAGAATGCGTTGTCGAGAAATGCTATTGAAAGCATTGTGGGCATCGACTTGGATCAATACGTGGTCCTGGAACTTGTAGTTTGCGTCAGGCGACGGACGCGTGAACAATGGCCTCAGCCCCACTTTTAACGCCCACGCCAAGTTGATGAGGCAAGAGATAGGAAGCTGCAGTCGAGGAAGCCTTGTGTCTAAGTCTCGATTGCGACAGAATCGTGATGTGCGCAAATTCGCACACAAAAAAATCTAGATGAGGACCATAGTTGTATACAGTATCGGAATTGGGAAGATATTTGTACAGTTTTTGAATTTGCAAGATATTTTAATTTGGGTGAGTGTGGCAAATTCATCGGTTGATTTTTTTCATTTTAGGACACGCTGTCATAGTAGATGCCAGTACAGTTCCAGGTTTTGGGTAGTACTACAAGTAGCTCTGAAAGGTTTATATAATGGCCACATCAATTCCCACCCCTGGCCGATGGGTGGCTGGCATGGGTATGGTTCCTAGATATTTACGTTGAGAAAATATCTTCTAATAGTCTCTCTGGTTCACACGATTCCCGTGAATGCATTTTATGGTTATTAGTATGTTTGTTTGAGACTTTAGGGGTAGCCAAAAGTCTATATAAGCTGAGTAAACTGCTTCCTCGTGGAGAGGTCAAGCAAGTTGGCAGACAACTTAAAGCCAAGTCCCGAGTAGTAGGAAGTTGAGAGTCAACTTCAAACCCAAGAAAACGTTTTCTTACGCTAGTCGCAGAGCGTCGGTGGTAGACCCTGCCCCTTTAATACTTGCTTGTAGCTTTCTCAACTCTCTTCTATATACAGTCCCTTTTGTTCGTTCAACAATACCACGGTAACACTTTTTTCGCTCGCAACACCTCCTTCTCAGGGTAGCTGGTTCTGAGGATCTCTTCCCCCGCCGATTTACCCCTATCAAATCTATCAGGTACACACGACAAAAAGTCATGCAGAAGGCAACGTATTGGCAAAGAAACAAAGATTGGGGAGAGATATTTTGGAGCATATCCCAGCCGCAGTAGCACCACGCACGAAGAGGATTTACCCAATTATTCCAGGGATGGAGGCCGTAAAATCCAGAAAAACGAGAAAGCGAAGAAAACTAAGGCTATCTCAAAGGATTTATTAGGTTACGTAAAGAAATACAACTTAGTGGCCGAGCTGGCGGTGGCTTCAACCGGGATTAAATTTGGACAACTACTAAGAGGAGATTCGGGCTATGCCGGGAAAGAACTGAAGATAATAATTAAGACCGCAGGCAGCAAGAGGGCTATGCTCAATTCAGCCCCCAACACTCTGAGGCGTCTCAAGCTGGTACCGATCAAGGTTAGAGGAACCAGAGTCCAGGCGCTATTCGACTCAGACGCTGTTCCTTATTTAATCTCGGAGATTTTGGCGAGTCATCTTGGCCTTAACGCTACTCCTACAGCGAAAAAGATAACAGTCGCTGATGGTACCGTCTCTCAATGTACGTGCACGGTCGAAAAGGTCGCAGTGTTCTTCGCAGACCTAAAAGTCAATTTAGATTTCTTAGTCATGTCTGACCTCCCATTTGATTTAATCATTGGCTGCCCAACGATGGAAGGATTGGAAACTTGCATTGATCTAGGCAATGAAATTGTGTCAATTCGGGTCGACGGAACGGAAGTTAGGATGCCCCTTGACTACGATAGGAGTGGTGGTTTGGGAAATTTAAGTGGAACAAACAGCGAATATTTCACCTTCAGTTATGGAAGTGAGGATTCGAAAAATTAGAATAAAAATAAACGCTTGAATAATTTCCAGAAAGGCATACTGAACTTCGTTTGGGACATTTCAGGCCTTGGCTTTGAAACGGATGACGACAAGGGCTACGGGGACGACACAGAACCGGAGTGCGTCGCGCTTTGCGCGCAAGAAAGTTGGAAAATAGGAAAAAAATATAAGAAATGAGTGCTTGCAAGAAGATATCAGCCCCATGGGAGCAGGGAGAAGCAAACTATGCGAGCAAAACCAAACAGAAAGAGAGGAGAGAGTGGGAGAAATCAAAAGAAATGGTTCGTCCCCTCCTTTCCCCAGCAGCCAAGCAATTGTCAGAGACACGTATATCATCAGGGGTAATCGCGTAGGAGGTTTCAGATCTGCGGCAAGCAGATGTGCCTTTGAAGCACACAATTGAGCTGGAAGAACCTGAAACCTATATACCATAAACCGTCGCCAACCACCAAAGTGGGATTAGGTGATAGAGAAGAACGTCAACGAGATGCTAAGAAATGGTATAATAGCCTCCAATTCCTCTTCATGGTTTTTCGCAGTTGTTATCGCGACCAAGAAGGACAGAAAACCAGATTCTGTGTCGATTACAGGTTGTTGAACTGTAAAATGGCACCTGATCAGTTACCAATTCCAAACATGGAGAAAATTCTAGAAGACGTTAGAGATGGGAAATATTTTACAACAATCGAGTTTAATACTGGCTACTGGCAAATTCCCTTGGAGGAAAAATGCAAAATATGAAGACCTTCACGTGTAAAATGGGAACTTTCAGATTCGAAGTGATGCCTTTTGGTCTGATGAACGCACCGGTAACCTTTCAAAGAATGATGAACGACGTCACACTGGAGGAACACGTGACTCATATCAAAGAAGTGGTTATAAAGATATCGAGTTACAGTCTGAAGATTAAGCTGAGCAAGAGTCTCATTGCACAGGCTTCCGTAAAACTACTGGGCCACATAGTAGATCGAGATGGGATAGACGTGGCCCGAAAAAGATCTCGAAAATCAGACTGGCACCCCAGTCAGATTCCAAGACAGGATTAACGAGTTTCTTTGGCCTTGCCTCATATTACAGGAGGTATATAAGAATTTCGCTAAAATAGCGGCACCTAGTTATTCTGAAACGTCAAACATTGTAGAATCAAGTGAAAATAAGACATGCAAAAGGCTTTTGAAGATCTTAAGGAAAATCTTTGTGCCCTCCGGTTCTCATTTATCCTGATTTCAAGTTTCCTTTTATAGAAGAAACAGATTCTTCAAACCATGCTGTTGGGGCTGTTTTGTTCCAAAAGGATGAAAGAGGTAGATTACCCCAGTCCAGTTTGCAAGCAGAACTTTGAACGAAGCGGAGAGAAGATATTCTGTGTGTGGAGAAATGGCATTGGCGGTAGATTTCGCATTGAAGAAATTTAGGGCATATCTTTTGTCGCTCGAAAAATTTACTTTAGTGACTGACCACCAGGCGCTCAAGGCAGCATTTCAAAAGAAGGACGTGCACCACCGGTTGGCCAGGCGGCTTGATCTCTTTTTTCGAGGATAAATATCTACCTGGACGTGAGAATCAACCGGCCGACTTTCGTTCTCGTTTGTGAAAAGACCGAAAACCGGAGAAAGCCTTGATGAATATGGCGTAGGTACAATTGAAGTACAGAAGACAGAGCTCAACAGCTATGAGGACGAACTTACATCCCAAATTCCATTTCTGACCGATCTAGAGAAAAGAAAAGTACACCCAAAATATAAGGATTGGGTTCGGAGTAACCAAAAAAAAGTTTTCTTTTAGGAAGCTAGATTGTTCCGACGGACCAAATCAGGCCTTCGGCTATTGTCACCGCTAGAGGAGCACAGTAAACTTGTAAGGACCTTCCAAATGGAATCGGTCACTGGGACATGAATACGTTGAAGCAGTTTATCACGAACATATTTTGGTGGCCTGGCCTCCATACGGAAGCCTTCGAATTTGTGAAGAGTTGTGATGGTTGCCAAAAGTTCGCTCCCATCCAAAAGTACAAGTCGACGCTGAAATTTCCAATCTCCGCTCTGTTGGAGAGTTTCTCCGTTGACTTTCGGGGCCTTTTCGAGAAAATTCCAATGGAAATAAGTACTTCGTAATTGGAGTGGAGCACGTTACTGGCTGGCCTATAGCAGTATCAGTTATGGATGCCACCGCGGAGGTAGTTCTGAAATTTGTACAGGTACAAACTATAGAAACCTTTGGCCTCCCGCAAAAGATTATTTCAGATAACGCCCTCTGCTTTGCAGCAACAGCATTTACCAGTTTCATGGGAAACACAGGGAATTAATTGGAAAACTGTTCTTGATTACGCTCCCATGTCTAAAGGCAGAGCAGAAAGAATGGTCGGAACGATGAAAACAGCGATGTCAGAGACCATATCGGGTAGCTGCATGGAATGGGAAGAAGCCATTCGAAGGTTCTTTATAGATATAGAAGAAGGAAGAGGGTAATGAACCCTTCTAATTTTCGGCTAAAGTACGGAAAAAGTCCAGAAATGGTCAAGGAAGACGCTATTTCTCACGAAATTGAGCCAATTGAGGATGTAAGAGAAGTAGAATTACTATCTGCTTGGAATTGGAAAGCGGAGCTTGCGGCCACTAAATCGGGAGTAAGTCGGTCAGATACGCAAGCTAAGACATTTAAATTCGTGTTTAAAATTCTCTTTATCCACGGAAAGTCGTTGCAACAGGAAGTCAGGTGGCCAGCATTCGAAACAAAGTACTCCAATCCATGTTTAGTTACCAAGCAAGACACCCGCACTATGAACTTCACTCGAGCTCAGGAAAGAAATCTACGAGACCCATCCATGCTCGTCGTCTCATCTCGTACCACGGGAGGGCGGAAGAACTCTTTATAATTGCACCGAATGTGTACCCAAGGAACATTCTACTTCATAATTATAGGATGATTCTGATAGGAGTAAAGAGAGCTTAGGAATATATCAGGATATTCTCGCGAGAAGACTCGGAGTTTCATGTGATTATTCACTATTTTATTAAAATTTGTTTATGTTTCCGTACGCTCAATGGTCCATACCTTTCGAAAGAAGAATGAAATCTACTGTTGCGGGCATTTTTTCACTCCGAAATGAGCGGTTCTTGGAGGTTGGTCCTGAATTCGTACAAATCTTGTATCACTACTCAATCGGAAGATATGAGATCGTTCCAGAAGAAAACCTACCTTTCTCGTACCTAAACGTTATGCGAAGCATGTACTCGTTTCTGAAAGAGAATTCTGAGATATCAAGCAGAGGCTATGAGTTGGCTGCGGACACAGAATATTGATTAGTTCCCTATCCTCTATGGGAACCTTATGTTTACCCGACACAAAATGGGAACGTTGAGGGTTGCGAAGATCCCCTGAAGCAGTGATTAAGTCCCGAGGAGGACCTTCGGGACAACAGCCCCCAGAAGAGGTTCTGGTCGTCCCCTGAGAGGACCTCGCGCCGGTCCAAGTACTTCAGGAACTGGCCGCGACCATTCATCGGGACAACCCTCCATACCTTCGTCTCTAGCTCTCCTTCACAACTATGGACAGCATACGGTCGGTAGAAGGAGACTATATTTTGGTTGCGCAATATTTCCGAGGATGCGAACGATGCGCAGGTCATTTCTTATTAAGAATCTGTTTATGTTTTCGGGCGCTACATGGACCGCACTTATCTTACGAAGATTCAATCTTGATGATGCATATCGTCTTTTCTTATAGGCATCCATTACTCCGGCATTTTTCAGAAGAGTTTGCATATCATTTATATTTTTCACTCTTTGGAGATTCGGAAGAGTCACGGAAGGAGAATGTATTCAACCCCATCCTGACGTTATCAAACCAATATATGAAGCTATGCTACAAAGTGAGGTACCAGTAATGCTTTTGAAGCATCATATTGGTAATCAGCTGCATCCATATCAGTTTGAAAGACAGTAAATTTTATCAATAACACAACGAACACTAACGGAAACCGAACAAGAACAGTGACGAGCCGAGATTTTCGTTGGGCGAGAGGGAATGTTGTAAATGAAAATTTGTTTCTGCTGCGCTGGATGAGCTTGCATGCTGCGCTGGCTGCGCTGTCACTGTAATTACAATTCTACTTCAATTGTTTTTAGAGAGAGACTTTGCACCGTACTGTAGCGGTGCTAATAGGGCACATAGATACTGAATTGGTGCTACAAATTCTGGGAGTTGAAAACTCCATATAAGGGACTGTCTGCATGAGATGATAGGAGTAATTGGGGGAGCAGCAAGCCCTAGTGGGACGCTCACCAAACCAAGTCACACAAATTATAGGCAACAAGCCCTAGTGGGACGCTCACTAAACCAAGTGACACACAACACAGAGTGTAGAGGGAGTTGCCAGACAGGCATATATAGTAGCAATTCCCACTGCCTTAACATCTACTGTAGCACTTTAGTCGCTCGCGAAAACTCTCACCTCGGGTAGTTGATGGTTTTCTTTCCTATGGAGCCATTTTCACCCTATCGACCAGTACGCAGCGGTTGTGTAACTGTCCATTCGTAAATCGGGGGACTCCGAATGCCCAGAAAAGCTGGGAATCTGGTAGAGGAGCGGATGCTCGCCTAGGGCGACGATCTCAACTTCCTTACGATAATGTGGGATATGTAATGATGTAAACATGTAGCAGAAATGGGCTTTATTTACCACCCTTCCTCCACACACGGCTCCACCCTTCCAGATAGAATATATCCTCCAAGAGTAAAACACTGAAACCATTTTTCTTCCCTTTATGACCCTCAATCTCCTTGCAAATGGCGCTCGCATCCAACCAGAGGCTGGAATCACTACGGCCTGCCTAAGGCTCGGTGTCGTAGTGTTTTTCGGAGCAAGTCCATGTTTTATGTGCTCATGTTCAAACGCTACTTTTGACGCATACGGCCGTCATTTTTCCGTCCGTCAGATTGGTGCGAACACCATGCGTGGTCACAGCGCCCTTCGCAACGCTGCGAAAGCAGCTCATCGCTGATGTTCGCAATGTTTCTAAGAAATTAAGTGTTCAAGTGTTCCGGGAGTACTGTTTTCTAGGTCTACCGCTTCCCGATCATGGCTCTGTCCCCTTCTTCCTCCCTCCCTTTCATCGCCGCTGATATTCCACTCAACTTCCAAGTGCAGACCCAAACCGTTGCGAAATAGAAAGTCACCGTCCGACTTAAGAAGGGTTTTGTTTATATTGTTCACTGAGCATGGTTGGTAGACCCTGTCCCTTCTGGACTACTTGTGTCACTTTGACACCATGCGACTATTCATCTTTGTTTGTTTCTGCAACTATACTTCGATAGGACTTTTAACGTTTGCAACACCTCCGTTCTGGAGTAATTGGTCCTGAGAACCCCATCCTCTACAATATACTGCTATCATTTGGTAATCTTTTGAAGATAGTTTCCTTCGAGGTATTGGAGTTGTGGAGTAGTAGGTGCAAGTTAGGTTTAATATGTTTTTATTTATTTGCAACCGTGGATCTTAATGAATCCTGTACATAGTTCACACGAAGCAAATTTGGGGCGTTGACGAGTTTTTCTATACATATGCTAATGATTTAATGCGGGAAAGGAACGATAAAGAGAAGATCGCGAGTATATTCTCCTATTTCCGGAGGTTTGATAATTAAATATAAAGAAAAAGTTCATCAATTGGTATTCTATTGGTTGTAATGTGCGTAACCTCAGTAAAGTTTGTTAGTGTGTTGCAAAAGAATACGTTAAAGAAGTAGAACCAGATGAGATCATCTGCCCATTCATCGAGCCCCGCTTCACGTTTAGTGACCTGCTAATTCATTATTTACTTTTTTGATCTCTACGATAAGTTTGGGTTCAATGCCCAGGTCAAGTGCGAAATACTGCGTAAGTCGGCAATGAAGGATAACTGGCTCTCGGATTTACTTCTTCTCAAAGGCTGTCAGATGTAAATTGATCTGAAGTGCGCAATTGTGGGGTCTTTTATGAATTTGGATACATTTCACTCGCTGAGTAAAATTCCTAAGGGAGGCCTATACCGATATACCTTTTCCATCGTGTTAATAATTAAATAAAACCATGTACCAAGTCAGCGGCGTTGAAATCCGTGAGAAACGATATTAAAAACTTGGAAAAACGACTTGGAAACCTGTTTGACGATCTACTAGACATGATAATGTCACAGTTGGAGAGCCTTTCTCTGACCAACTAGAAATCCATTCCGTTATTTCGAGGGCTATAGAATTATGCTGCTACTCTCATAAACGTGGACGCTTTGCAAAAATGTGTCGGGATACTCAACCCTAGAATACTCGTTTTGGGAAGTGCCGTCACCACTGTCATCATGAAAGAAACTGCTAGACTATAGATAACTGACAGTCAACTACCTCGGAGAAACGAAGCGATTGTGGACCCGAGATGACCCGTTCACAGAAATGGAAGGCTCATAAACTGAAGAAAGACGGTAAAGTACTCTATCTATCGCTGATGAAACCAACCAATTCATGTTGCAGAAAGGGATGAAGAAAATAATATGTTACCGAAGAAACCAGATTGAATCATGAGATGCTTGAGGGTATTCCATCACTTCTTTTCTTCTGGACAAAGAGATTTGATCAAATTGCATTAGATGTGGAACTTGCTCCTGCAACGAAAATGAAAAGGCAGAAAAAGGCAAAAAATATTTCAAAGGATATAGTCAAATCAGGCAAGGAAAATGAGAAAGCACATAAAGGTAAAAACTATCTCGAAGGATATAGTCAAATATGTGAAATATATTGCTTTGCAGGTCCCTTCGGAAATCTTAGTAAGTCTAGTAAGGCAAGAGACTATTTCTTAATTCGTTCCTGAAAGTATTGGGACATCCTATAGCTAGTACCAGTCAAAATATTGGAACGAAAGCCCATGTCCGTTTGAATTCTGATGCTGTTGCAAACGTCATTTCAGAAAACTCATTTAAAACATCTGCCTCAAAAGTGTTTCAAAGAGGAAAAATAGCTATTGCGGATCGAAATATACCAAACTGGAAGGGAACTGTTGATAAAGTTTCCGTATTCTTCGGGGACTCGAAAGTTATATGGATTTATTGTTTTTCCTTAGCTACTTTTCATGTGTCATTGATATAAGACAAAAGCAGAGCCCGGGAACTGCATTTACCTTGGCAACCAATGTTTCTCAGTTCAAATCGACGCTAAAACGTAAATATGTGTATATAATTTGACAAATGCGTGAGCCCAGAAGAATTGAGAAAGAAAAAGTGAATGTTTCACCTGTAGCCGTGAAAAAAGGATCTAAAACTAAATTAAATAAAGTGTTCCGAAATTGAAATATTATTATAGAGAGATAGTAAACCTCGTATAGAATTATTATGATTCCAAGTATATCACAGACGCCGACTGGGGTTTGAAGACAAAAAAAGCTATCTTTTTGTAGCTGTTTGTGATAAATTCCGATTATAAAACAAGAAAAATGTGTACGTAATTCGAATATCTATACGAAGAGACTGAGAAATTTGCGATCTAATCTGAAAATTGAGATAAAGCGGAAGTGATTCACCGAAAAGAAGATAGTAAAATCATCAATAGAAATAGATGATTATCGCAAATGCTAATGTAAAACAGATACACTTTCCCTCTGCCGCTTCTAGTACAATATAAGGGATATTAGCACCTTCCGAAGCCTTTTCATTTAGAATTTCCGATTGAACACATGAAACTGTGCCGTGCATTGACTGTGTTGAGCTTATCGAAACTCAACCAATATACTCTGGGCTAAGACGTATACTGCCCGAGTATGAACATATTTCTCGGAAAATGCTTAAAATACAAATATACTGAAAATGCCATTATTCACCCGGTCTCGTCATCATGGTCATTTAATTTCTCAGTTATGCCAACAATAGAATAGAAAGCTTGTATTTTGCGTCTAATACCGATTATTAAATTACATAACCATATTGAGACCTTCCGATTCCTAATATGCAGTAATCATCGATATTTTGAAGGATAGGAGATGGTATAAATCCAATTCCATAATCCATACATCAGTTGAAGTTTACATAGCTAAGGGCAACTTACCTAGTATGGAGAAAGAGAGGACAAATATAGCAACTGTTTTCAGCAAAGTTGTTACATTCAGAACCGAGGTAATGGCTTTCATTTTCATAAATGCATCAGCCGCATTCCAAAGAGTGATGAATTAAATAATTACACGGATTCAATTTGCGATTGCGTAATTTAATTATATCTTAGTATTCTTTATAATTGGATGGGATGTTTCGGATTTGAAGGCAGTAGGGGAGAATTTCAGAGTGCAGGCTGAGAGTAAAATCGAATGAATGCTTCTTCACAAAGAATCCATGCAAATATTGTTCCACATTGTAGATTGAGGTGAATAAAGTTTGATCTTAAACAACGACGAAAATAGAACCAGCACCGAGACGTACTTCAAAGACGTAATTCAGAGGCTTCCTTGATGTAGATTATACTTCTGAAGGTTCATCAGATGTCGCCAGGAAATGACACCGTTACACATCAGAGCTACGAAAAATGTATAGGTTTCCGGAATAATAAAACAAAAATCCCATTCGAAGAACTTAAAAGAAGCTATGTATACCTCCAGTTCCCATGTATAATCATTTGCAAAAACCATTTATATGGAACCAGATATATATGTCGGTCTCTAAGAACATTTATCCTAAGCAGATATAAAAGAGAGTAAGACTCGCTCAATTTGCCACTCAGACCTTAATAGTGCAGAAAGGAGATACTTTATCTTGATAAGGAAGCTATGGCTGTATTTTCGCTTTGAAAAAAGGTTTGCGTCTATATGATGTTACTCAAAAAGTGTTTTCTCAAACTTACCAGCAGAAATAACATGAAATTCCGAATGAAGGACTTAAAACAGGTCCTGAAAAGATATCTAGACATGCTGGCCAAGCATCTGCTTGATAATAGGCACAGATTTCGACCCAGTAACTGATCAACTCAAGATTTTTCTCGTTCGAAAATCCATTGAGTCAGAGTAACTGCTTTCCTGAGAATGTTAATGGAGTCAAAAAATGCCTCAATCTAGCGCAGAAAAGTTTGAAGCTAATATTATAAAGCTTATTCGAAATTTGAGTCCTTTTAAATAAAACTTGGGCATGTAACACAGAGCATGTGCGTAGGAACCAAATGTTCTTGCTCTGCGTGAAGGGAGCCTTTTTAGAAGCAGCGACGCCAGTATCTGACGTAAGCCTCATTGAAAAATAGAATCCAGATTTGAGGACATTCATAATAAACTAGATCATCAGGAGTTCCTTACTACTGAAAACTTCATTGGCTAGATTAACTAAGTTAATAGGTAAGATTTAAATGGTCCAACAAGAAAAATGATATTTTCAATTTCGTGAAAAACTTTGGGACCAGTCGAGAGTTCTCCCAATCCAAAAATTCAAGACTACACTGAGAGACTTGATTTCAGGCCTTTTTGAAGCTTTCCCGATCGACTTCGGCGGACCATTCAAAGAAAATATTTCTAAAAGCAAATTGATCCCCATTTGGGGTGAAAACCTCATATACTGGCCGTTGAGAGTCGCAGATAAGAAAGTTACGGCAAAATTTATCCCAGGTTCCATAGAAGAATAAATAATTGAGCAATTTGTTCTCTCGAAAAAGGAACATCTCGGACACGTTCTAGGTTTCGATGCAACGAATTTTCTGTATTTCTTGAGAAATATTAAAGTGAAAACTGGTTTTCGCTTATGCTCTCACGCCAACAAGAAATCTTGAACAGCTACACGAAAAATCAAAAGTGAGTTGCGGAAAATGTGGAAGGCGAAGAAATTTAGTGACAAATACTTTACCAAAGATATCATAAGGGTATCGCAGAAGGAAGCGGTTAAACGGTCGCTCACTTCTAGAGTTCCTGTGAGTAAATGCGGCGAGAACTTTGAAAGAATATATCTACCGGCTGACTTCAAAACCAAATTAAAATCCTTTTTGGATTTCTGATGGGGCTGGAGATAAAGAAAGTTAGGGAGGAACACAGGGACTGGGTGAGACGAAACCAAAAAGTATTTTCGGCATGGGAAGGAAAGCTATTCGATTGACAAAAGCAGGTCCCTGGCTGGTGGCTCCAATAGGAAAAAGAAGCGAGATTCTGAGAACCTTCCATGATGAATTAGGCCATTGGGGCCTTAGCACAACGAAAACATTCATCACGGAAAGATTTGGGTGGCCGAACTTTGAGAGAAACATCTATAACCTTGTGAAAAGATTCGATGGTTGGCAAAACTTCACTTCATTCCAAAAATACAAATCCGCTCTCAGTATTCCTGTCTCTGGACTATTTGGGACATTCTCCCTGGATTTCGCCGGCCCCTTCACAAAAAGAACTTCTGAGAACGAATAACTTCTCGAAAAAGTTGAACACCTTACAGGATGGACATCTGCAATGTCTGTTAAGGTCGCCACCGCCGACGCAGTCATTGAGTTCATAAAAATAACTAATCGAGCCTTTTGGCCTGGCTGCGGAAATTATTTTGGACAATGCGCGTTGCTTTACGGCTACTTTTCTTGCAAAATTCAGCAGAAAAACAGAATCAAGAAGAAAAAAGTTCTGGCCTATTCTCTAATGTCTAATGGAAAGGCAGAGAGTATGATCGGAATATTTAAAAGGGCCATATCAAACCATGTGGGGAAACGAAGTCGCCTGGGATGGCGCTTTGACAAAGGTATTGTACGGCTGCAGGCGTAGAAAAGGAAGCGAAGGGCGCTCTTTGTTCGAGCTAATTTACGGAAAGGCCTCTAAAATCGTATAAAAGGACTGATAATGTACTAACATGAAAGCTAAGGTAAGAGAGATGGAGCTCTCAGCCTTCGAAAAATGGAGTAACAACCGGGCCAGAAAGGGGAAACAAAACAAAGGTTCCTCGAAATACCGCGGTCATTTCTGTCGGGTCTAAGGTCCTGTTAATTCATGGTAACGCTTTACAACATACTCTGAAGTGGCTCGCGTTCCTTACGAAGTATTCTAATCCGTCGTGCGTTATAACAAAAGCAAGGCACCCAAATTAAAGCTCTGCTCGAGTTCTGGAAAGAGGTCGACGAGGCTATTCATACAAGACCCTTCATGCGTTTCATAGAGAACCGAATATATTTTTATGATTGGATCTTAGAATGTCCTAAGAATGTACTGGTGCATAATTGCATGACGCTCATAATTGCCGGCAGGCGAGCAGGGAAATGGATCGCCTCATTGACGAGAGCAGATGCCGGAACTGAAGTTCTTCTACATTTTCACCAACATTGAACTTTTTTTCAGGGCTCTGATGGGTCTATTTCTTTCTGGACATGACCACAGTTTATTTTTAAGGGGTCATTTTTTACTTTCAGAGCTGAAGTTCCCAATGCGGGTGCAAGAATTTGTAGAAGCCATAGACTGCTATGATGTGGAACGTTACGGCGCAGCTGACCGGGAAACTGTCTCAGAAATAATTCAACGTAGCTCGAAACGCATTTCAGTTTCTGCAATCCAACTCATGCGTTGAAATTTTTGTCTGTTACCTGGCCCTAGATGTGGATTATTGATTGGCCCCTACCTGCTATAGGATCCATAAGTTCCGCTCTCAGAATGGGAACGCAGAGGGGGTAGAAGAACCCCGGAGGAAGGAGTGTTGACACAAGGCGGTCTACAGAAGGATCAACACCAGAGAAGGGCCACAGGTAGCCTCCAAGGGATCTAAGAGCTATTCCAAGCACCACCAGAGGTGGTGGTGAGCCTTCCCAGAGGAAGCCTCTAACCCCGCATCTGTACCCCCTCTTTACAACTATACACATCACTTAGTTTGCTAGAAAGAAAGATTCTATGTTCCGTCGCGATCTTACAGACGACGATAACGAGCGTAAGTCATTTTTTATTTCATGGTGAGTATTTGCCTCTGCTATCAATCGCTCCACGAAGTTCATCTGTCATACGACGATGCATTCCTTTTGATGCGTGTATTCTTTTCTTTTAGACTACCCTTCATCCGGGATCTTCCTGACGAGTTTTTGTACCCTGTATTATTCACGCGAAAAGGTTCGGATCTGTTCAGGATGAAGTATGTATTCGACCCCACTTTTCCATCATCAAGCCGATAAATGAGGCCATGAAACGAAGTGAATTGTCCATGGCGAGAACGTACTTCTAAGAGCACCAAATTGGCAATAGCCTACTCCCTTACACGTTCGACAGACCTCACATTTTCGAAAAGAAGAAAGGAAATGGGAAGAAGAAACGGAAGAGTAATGACGAGCGGGACGTCCGTCTCGAGCGAGGAGGTGGTTAAGAGATAAACTGGAGGTTTTGTCCTTATGCTCAGAAAGTCACCCCATTTTACATTTCCTTCTCAATACCTTTTCCTTTGTTCCTACATTTACTTCCCTTTTCTTTTGCATAACGAATTTTACATTTCATTACACTCTTTCCTTTTTCTCGCTTGCCTTTTTATGAGCATCTAGACCCCCTTTGATGGTAGGTCTTTTACTCTTCTCAGTTTATTTGATCTTCTTCGGCCCTTAAGATCTATTTTCTTAATTAATATTTCTACAAATGACTTTCGCCATAAATCACCCCTTTTAAGACATTTTCACTAAATCTCACTACAGGACCAATTTCGCCTACTTTTTTGATTCAGCTGTCCTGCCAATCTGAACCTTTTTGCACTATTTAAAAAATTCGGGCGTCGCCTAAACTTTATCTTCGTCCCTAAAACAATAAAGCTCGAAAATCCACCCTTTCTTAGCAACCATCATGCATCGACTCCCTACTTCTCGCCCGATTGCCAAAGCCCGTCACCCTAGCTCTATCACCCTTTTTTTTAATTTCTCACCCAACCGATGTCGAGGACTACCTCTGTCGTTAAACCTGGTAAGGTTTGACGGAGCTCGTTGCTCTTCACCTGGTGGAGACTTAAAAAAAGGAATTGGTAGAGGGGACTCTGGGGAGGAGGATGGTAAGGCAGGGAATTGCTTTGAGGAGAAGATAGCCCCTGAGTTGGTTTACGGCATGGAACAAGGGGGGCGAAGGCGATTCCTTAGAAGAAGAAGAAGAAATGGAGGCGGAGGATGAAGGATAGGAATATAAGGAGTCCAAAGACGAATAAAGGGGCCTCGAACCTGGCCATATGGGAGGGGAAGGAATGAACAGGTTCAATAATGGTCTGGCCATGGGCGGGTTTGAGAGGATCCAGGTGAGCTTTATTCTTCGCAGCAGAGGGCGAACAACTGTGGGCCATCCGCAGGTAAATGTGGGGATTAAATGGACATTTATTATGACTTCCGGAAATTGCTAGGTTATGATCTCGAAGATGAGGCTTTTGAGGAGTAGATTCATTTAGTTTCTTTCAAGTATCTTTTTCCAAGCGCTTTGCGTCCAAATGAAGTTTTTTCTTACTTTTTGTAGTGCTTCAAGTAGTTTTATCGAGATTTTAGTTAGGAAAAAGGTATATAAAGCTAAGTAAATCGCTTCCTCCATGAGACAGAAAGCAAGTTGGCAGAAAAATTCAGGTCCAGTCCCCAATAGTTGGAAATTTGAGAGTCAACTTCATACTCAAGAACTTTTTTTACGCTAGTTGCAGAGCAGAGGATGTAAAGCCTGCCTTTCAGAATTAGCTACTAGAGCAGTCACTCAGCTTTCACGCCCACTCCTCTCCTTCGCCGGTTAACGTCTACCGCAGCACTTAAGTCGCTCGCAACGACTCTCACCTCGGGTAGTTAGTGGTTTCATTTTCCGTCAGTGTCATTTTCACTCTAACAGTAGTTGCAACTGTGTTGCATTGTAAATGGAGCGGTAACAAGGTTCGTGCTGTGGGCATACACCGAATAGGTACATCCAGGTGCTTGAATGTTTGAGAGGAGCTACACCGATTACCGGATTTATATTGGGCCATTCTACTTTCATACCTCAATCTTTGAGGATTACTTGCACTTATTGAATTGTCCAAATCCAATTATGCACCCAATGTATTATAGTGCCTTGCAAAAAGGAATGGGCCAATGTAATGCTGCAGGTGCCTACAGGACGGTTTTTTCGCATGACGTTGAAGCACTGTCACCAAAAATTTAACTCCGCACTTGCGAAGCCTCTCAAACGAGCTCAACAGTTCCACATAGAGTGCCGCTGCCCATGGAGAACGCTTCCGTCCACGACCTGTTAATGCCTTGAATCTTGTTTTTTCACTCCGTTCGTTGTCCCTCTAGTTATTCCGTTCCCTCGAGTAGAACCTGTTTTGACTTCGATCGTTTGATAGCGTTTCTTCCACCATAGACTTGCTTTTTGAAGGTTTGCTTTCTTGTTCCCCGGAAGAACTGGGGAAATTGGCGTACTGTTCTGTACATGAGACGATCTCTTCCATCGGATTGTCCTGAGTCTACCGTCCACTTAGTAACTGTGTATCTGTCGGTAAGCGTGAAAAAATGAACCTTGCGCCGTGCGCGTGGAGTGTGCTCGTATTCGACGGCGTTGCTTTGGTTCGCTGTTTCGGGGGCTTGTTGTGATGTAGGCGGTAAGGGTGAGCCGATGTTGGACGTATCGGTGTTTTTCCTGTGGGCGAGAGCTGCAGCAATTGCTCTTTCGATTAGTCTCTTTGTAGGTATTTTTGTCGTGTTGTGGTGTGGAACGGTGTTTGAATGAAGCGGAGGGTTGCGGGAAGGGTGGTGTGGGTATCATTAGTGTTTTTTTATACCGAAATTTGTTTCGCCGGTGGTGAAAAATTATCCTTACAGTGCTTTTGATGATTATCGTGGTGGTAGATCTTTATGGGTCCTACAATGTCGCACAGAGGCGTGCGGAGGGAAATCATAAATTAACTACGGATGCGGGCGGCGGGTAGAAACCTGTCGCGCATGCATTATTTGGAGGCTAAATGCGGAACGGGTAACGAAGTCGCGGAGCTCCTGTTGAGGGGAGGAACCGCGACGGGAAGCAGCGAAGGAAGCAAGCGGCGGAAAAAACCCTTGCCGTCGTCGCCCAAGGCGCCATAAATATCAATCCCGACGGGGGAGAGGGGGAGAGGAGGATATCGTTTTCGTTGCAGTAAGTGCCGTAATGACGATGTTTTTTGCGCTTTGCGAGTGTTGCGGCAGCGCCTGCAGTAACCGTACTTGGCGAAATGTGGCGGCGTGCGGAGGGGTGGGCAACAGTAACGTCGACGGCGATATCGGTACTGTGAAGCCGAACAGTATTCGCTGCGCATCAGCAATCGTAATGGCTGCCCGTGCGGCAATGCCAGTCGCAACCCGGTTGGCGAAGTCCCCAGCGGGAGGGTGCCAGCCCCCTGTTTGGGTAAATTGGTTTTAATTGAATGGGTTGGTATACTTAATTTTCCTGCTAAGAGCAATCGCAGACTGGGATTACTGTAAGTTTACGTAGGGTTACCACTGCCCCCTGTTTGGGTACACGAGTGGGGTTTAGTTGGGTTTAGTTTGGGTTTACTTGAATGGGTTTTCTTGAATGGGTTGGTATACGTAATTTTCCTGCTAAGAGCAATCGCAGACTAGGACTACTGTAAAAAGGGTAATCACTTACTGTACATACCCTCAGAACGGAGGTTCTCTGGAATACACTGTATACACAATTTCAAGTTGCGGCCTAAGTGTCGCTCAAAACTCCTTCCAACAAACAACTGGAATTATTCTGGACGAGTCTCGCCGCGTGACGAGCGAACAATGTTCGCTGCGCATCAGCAATCGGAATGGCTGCCCGTGCGGCAATGTTTAGTTTGGGTTAGTTTCCTGCGAGGGGGCAGAATTTTCGGTGTTTTAATGATTGAAAAATAAGGTCGGCTGTAATCCCAGATAACATTGGTATGGGAAGGTACGGTCTTGCAACGACACAACCTGCGCGTAAGTCGAACACTTACTGATCCTCGTCCTCAATCGAATCTGGCTCTAATGGGTCGGCGATGTCGCTATTAACGTCGTCGCCTTCCACAGAATTAGAGTCAGACCAATCCATCCAGCTAACCGACACCCACAGGCGCTCAGTGCCATACGGACCCTGCAGAGGCAAACCGGTAGTCGTCCTCATGCTCGTAATAGCCTCGCACGCGCGCCTAGTGTACGCCTGCCCATAGGCGACTTCGGGATTGTATGTGATCGGGAGGGGGGCTTCCGAAGAAGATATGGGCTTCCCATCATCGACAGATGATGAGCGTGAGGGGTTCGGTCGACATGAGGTGTTGACCGGTGGTTTGTTTGTTGTAGGGGCTGATGGAACAGGGCTTAGTTCCAAAAGAGCCAAGTTATTCGACGTTTCAGAGCTCGTAATAGTCTCACCCGCGCTCCCAGTGTACGCCTGCCCATAGGCGACTTCGGAGTTGAATGTGATTGGGGCGGCTTTCTGAGAAGATAGGGGCTGCTCGTTACTTATTTGTGACGGGCGTGAGGGGTTCGGTAGACACGGAACGTTGACGATGGGCATGTTTAATTTGGGGACTGAACAGGCAAGCTCTGGGTCCGAGCGAATTCCGTCATAGACGGTGGCCAAGTGAAGAACAGCAAAGTTGTCGTCCTTCCGGTCATTAGTCAGATCTACCTTACCATTTAATTGTTACTTTCTAATCATTCCGTGTCGGAAGGAGAGTGAAGAGAGTTTATGATAATTTAGTGCCTCCAATTGAGACTTGTTGAGTCATATGTTGAATCATATGGTGGATGTATACATTATATATATGGGGAGAAGTTAGACACATTGAGTAAAAGAAGTATCGAATAACTGAACAACAAACCACCAAACTGCATCAAGCAAACCTTGTACTTTGTAAGGTGAACAGCCCTCCATAGGGCTGCAGATCTTTGCGGCGTACTGCCGGCCGAAGGGCTCGCACAACCCGCGAGCCGGGTCGTACGCGAGGTCTGTCTTCCGGACCCCACACCAGCTCTCTGTAGGGCCGACTGTGGTCGCAAGTTACACTTGCCACGAGAGAGAACTTTGACAGTTATAACTGTTCTGTTCGCAGCTGCACAGGACAAGTGTAACTAGGCAAAATGAATGAAAATCGGCCGGAAACACAGAGGCGTGTTGCTGGCGAAGGAAATGGAGATGGCACAGAAAATGTGACGACGAATGAACTTTATGATGAAATTGGAGATCCTCCGCTTCCAGACACAGCTTCAAATGATGAGATTACGAGGTACAAGAATGAAGTTGCACAGTATGCTTCGGAAATGTGGGATGCATTCAATGCAACAAGAATTTCCGGTGAAGACATGTGGCTCGACTACACTCCACGTTTCGTGAACATTCGATTCCTCATATCCCTAAAACGATTCAGATCAAGTGGATCAGTTTATTAACGGAAAGAGGCGTGTATGTCAAGAGAAGCAGGGGTATCCAGAACCAGAGCAATGATTGAATGTTTAAAACAAGATCGTTTCATACCTATGAGTGAGGCCGGAGTTAATAACAGCACGCATGTAAGGTACAAGAGGGTTACACCAGGCCCCCTAACATTCTATCCTTCAGTCAGAGACCTTTCATCCAATACAGATAATGATGTCGTGGCTGAAGTCTCTAAGAAATCTAATATTGAGAGCAATAATCCTAGCAGAACCGGAACCTCCAACGACCCAGATGTGACATCTAAGGGATCAAGCGCATTGAACCCTGGTAATCGAACTGGAACATCATTGGGAATCAATGGTGTAATTAAGGCATATCAGACGAGGGATAAGTTCTCGGGATCTTTCGATGAGGACCTACCAGGAGCTCTCGAAGTCTATGATACTATGTGCCGGGTGTGTCAACTCAATGATGCAGAAAAAGCACAAGCTATTCCTGTTATGTTGAAAGACGAAGCACTGACATTTTATACTAAGTATTACAAACAGGGTCAATCGTATGAGGAGGCATCACAGCTACTCATCGATACATACATGAGTGTTGAGCAACGTAATCGTGCTTTGGTCGAATGGAATCTATGCGTTTGTCGAACTTTATGCGCGAGAGTCCAGACAGAAGTGAACTCGAAGTATTCAGGCTTTACTGTAAGAGATTGTCACAAGTCAAAGACAGTTGGATCCACTTTACAGGCACGATCAGTTTCTACGAGATCAGCTTGTGTTGTCCTCGGATAACACACGGATAACTCAATCCATGCGAGAGCGTGTCCCTATGAATTCTCGGGATGCCCGTAACAGGATAGCAACGTTTTTTCTAGCGAACCCCGTTCTGCTGGAGCGTTCCATGTGTATACTTCAGGGGATAGTTCCGTTAATTACAGCTCGGACAACGTTACGGAGGACAGGCGAGAAAGAAGGTAAGGGGATTTGGATCAAGCAAAAACAAGTTCCAGAGGATATCATCCCGATGGTTAGCTGGTCATCAAGGATGCTATGTCTGTGGTAAGAACCATAAGGCTCACACGAGACATTCCAGAGAGGAAGTAGCAGAGGCCATTGCGAGACTGAAAAGACGTTCACCAAAGGCTATGATTACAGTGGATGATGTAGCAATGATTGTTAATGGAATGGCAGACGATCAATCCGACGAAAACGAGGACGAAGAGGATATCCCGTTGTCGGATGAGGACGAAGAAAGTGACGTCTACGGGATGCGGATGTTGCCTATATTTCTGAAGATGCAGTGGAATCACACAAGTCTGATGAGATGCACCTAGCCAACATTTCATTCTTGCACGGGAGGACATACAGTACTGACCTTGACTTCGAATTGGCTCGAATGCGTCGTGAGTTACAAACTGGAGAGACTACAAGATTCAAGGCATCCATATTGATACGTGTGCTAACCGATCCTCCGTCATGTCATTCACCCAGTACAAGGCCTATTGTCAAGAATTTGATGTACCTTGTCGCATAAACAAGGAAGACATGCGAACTCTGAAAGGGTTAGGTGGCAACCAGAATTCAATAGGAGCTGTTACTATTCCGGTCCCATTTCGTGATTTGAACTTGGTCATTGATGTTCAGTTTCAGATAGTATCAGACAATATTCCGAGTTTGTTAAGTATGAAGGACATGTTAGACAATGGATTGGATATTAGTATCCAGGACCGAGTGGTCCGTTACAAACATCTGAGTCAACCGCTGATATTCGAGAACTACTTCCTCATTCATAGATGGAAGAGGGGCGATTTATCATACTCTTTCTACACAGAAAAGGAATTGAGGAAGCTGCACAGGGTTTTTGGACATCCTTCCGTCACAGCCTTCATGAACGTGCTGCGACGAGCAAGACCAAATGAGATGACTAGAGAAGTAAGAGATTTCATAGAGGAACTGTCCAGATCATGCGAGACTTGCTTAATTAACTCATCACGACCAAGAAGATTCAAAATTACAGTGGGTACAGATGAACTTCGTTTTAATCATATTGTAGCAGTGGATGTAATGTACATTTGCTCCAAGCCGGTTCTGCATTTGGTTGACGAATCTACTCACTTCTCAGCGGCTTTATTTTTGAGAAATATGCAATCTTCCACAGTCTGGAAGGCAATCATGAAGTGTTGGTCCAGAGCTACCTCGGTCCCCCTGACTTCCTACGCATTGACCAAGGGTCTAACTTTGTCTCAAAAGAATTCTTAGATTCCGCACAAGCGGATGGCATATCAGTACTTGAGGCTCCGGTTGAGTCACCAGCAACTATGAGTCACGTGGAACGTTACCACGGTCCTTTGAGAACAGCGTACCTCAAGCTAAGGGAGAGCTTACCACGAAGCGAGTCAGATGCAGATTGTCTACAGCTTGCCGTAAATGTGTCAATGACACTATTGGGCCGGAAGGTCTTTGTCCAACACTACTCGTTTTTGGTGCACTACCTCGACCTGCTGCAAGGACACCAGCCGCTACCCAATTGGAACGCGCAAGAGCGATTGAGAAGGCTATGGAGGAAGTTCACAAGGAACAATGCCGGAGGAGGATTTCATTCGGCTTGAAGCACGTTGGACCTAAGGGTAAGGAACATAGTGAAGTACTTTCGAGACTTCCCGCTGGATCTCCAGTATATGTTTATCGAGAGAAACGAAGAAATGGACTGGGCCGTACAATTCATTCAAATTGACGGAGAAACTGTCGTTGTGCAAATGCCGAAGGGGAGGAGGATTTTTAGATCTCATGTCGTTAAGAGTCTAGTAGGATCTAAGCTGCAACCGCCCTGCCATGATTGTAAGAGCGCCAACGCGAAATCTGAGCACCCAGCGTGTCCAAATTGTTCAGTCCCCAATTCCGATGCTCGACCGCATATACAATATGACGCTGGCTCTGATACACAGTCTGAGAGCGCTTGCTCGAATTACTTTTGTTTCAACGTTGAAACGGTTCAAGATCTCGCTCCCCTTAGCACAACAAAATCTTATAACATGAAAGTAGATGAGTCACAAGACTACAGTGCAGCCAGGAAAACAGAGCTTGACGGATTGTTCAGTCGAGGAACTTTTAAGATTGTTGATCGTAGTTCTGTCCCAAAGGGCACAAGGATTTACGGTTCTAGATGGGTTGATTTGATGAAGAATGAGGATGGGAGGACTTTCCAAGATCTAGACTTGTCGCGCAGAACTACAGGGACCAAGGTGCAACTGAAATTGCTACAGGTTCTCCCACAATCAGCCGTGTCGGTCAGAGGATTGCAGTATCATTAGCTGCTCTACACCCAGAGAACAAGGTGTATCTACGAGATATATCTCAGGCTTACACTCAGTCCGCGACTAAGTTGGATCGATATGTCTATCTAAAACCTCCCACCGAGCTTGGTCTCTCTGAAGACAAACTTTCTGGTGCTCAAGCCGTTGTATGGCGTCCCCGAGAGTGGGCTCCACTGGTTCATCACTTACCGTCACCACAAGACAGGACTTGGAATGAAGCAGACACGTGGTGACCCATGTTTATTGTACAAAAGGGATAAAACCGGAATTTTGGGCATAACTATACTCCAAGTTGATGACTCCTATGGGCATGGTAAGCAATGCTTTATTGATGAAGAGGAAACGACGTCTAGTAAGTTCAAGTCTAAACCAAGGAAGTTCGTTCATACTGGGCAATCATGTGGCTTTAATGGAACTGAAATTTGCATTGACGAAGATGGAGGCATCATATAAAGCAAATGGATAAGCTCAAATCATTGAAGTTACCAGAGAACGCAGATGATTTCATAAGTATGCGAGCCAAGCTCCAATATATTGGCTGTTGCTGTAGACCCGACATTTGCGCTCCGGTTCAGCTCCTTGCTTCACGCTGTAACTCTCCATCAAGAGATGATATACGTGCTCTACGGAAGGTCGTGAAACGATGCCAGGCTACAGCTGAGGTAGGACTTTGTTATGTTCCTATGTTGACATCTAGATTAAGGTTGGCACTCTTTACGGATTCTTCCTTTGCCAATACCGAAAACCTGAAGTCTCAGATTGGTTTCGTTTTAGTACTTGTTGATGATAATGGTAATGCCAATATTCTACACTACGGTAGTTCACGCTGCAAGCGCACTGCACGCTCAGTCATGGCCGCAGAAATCTTTGCCCTAGTGTATGGTTTTGACAATGCTTTTGTTGCTAGAGACATTCTAGAGGAAGTCCTCGGCAAGAGAATCGAAATCGATGGCTACGTGGACTCCCGCACTCTTTTCAATGTAGTAGCAAAGAATAGTGCGACGCTAGAGAAAAGGTTGCAGATTGACGTGAACGCTATGCGCGAGAGTCATTCTCGAGGAGAGCTTCGTTTCCTTGCGTGGATTCCCGGTGCTCAAAACCCAGCCGATGCGCTGACTAAGGAAGCATTATCGGACAACCACCACTTTGGGAGCTTATGCGCACCAACAAGCTGGATGTGAATCCACAAGGATGGGTTGAAGAAGCCCGTATTTGAGATCGTCACAATCTCAAAAGAAAAATCTCCGAGTGTCGTCCTTCCGGTCATTAGTCAGATCTACCTCTACCATTAACTGTTACTTTCTAATCATTCGTGTCGGAGGAGAGTGAAGAGAGTTTATGATAATTTAGTGCCTCCAATTGAGACTAGTTGAGTCATATGTTGAATCATATGGTGGATGTATACATTATATATATGGGGAGAAGTTAGACACATTGAGTAAAAGAAGTATCGAATAACTGAACAACAAACCACCAAACTGCATCAAGCAACCTTGTACTTTGTAAGGTGAACAGCCCTCCATAGGGCTGCAGATCTTTGCGGCGTACTGCCGGCCGAAGGGCTCGCACAACCCGCGAGCCGGGTCGTACGCGAGGTCTGTCTTCCGGACCCCACACCAGCTCTCTGTAGGGCCGACTGTGGTCGCAAGTTACACCTTGCCACGATAGAGAACTTTGACAAAAGTGCAGTCCTGCGCGTTGTGCCAGTAGTATAAGTCCGGCAACAGCAGGGGAAGACAAAAATCCACCATCACAACCGTGGCGAGTCATGGGTAATCGCTTGAAAATCTTCCGCTGTAAGCGCGATACTTACAGAAAGCGACGGCGACGAAGACAGGTGCTCCAGAAGAACGGCCTTGAGTACGACCAGCAGGACCGTTTGGCTCAGGAACCCTCCCATGCTGGCGGGAGAATCGCCAGGGTTGAGTGCGCAGGGTGCACTGAGCGTTGCCGTACTTGGTCGAGGGCGAGCCTTCTGGCGCGAGAAAGCGTCACTTGGGAAGGCCATATCCCTAGCTGATACAACTAGGGCCCTGTAGACGTAAGTGTGCGATCCGCAAGACGCGCGAGGACACGAGTGCCCGGCGCCCGCGCCTAATGTGGCGCAGGCGCCGAGCGTGGCACACTGAACGTTGGAGAAGGGCAGTCCAAGAGGAAAGAGGAGAGGGTTTAAGGAAGATGGCAAGAGAGTTTACTGCTAGTGATGTCCATTCGTAATGGAAGGGACTCCCAATGAATAGAAAAATTGGTTTCTTGGACGGAAAGCGCATGTTCGACGAGTGCAGCGACGCCAACTTCCTTTCAGAAGCGGCCTAGAACGTTGGGAAGGACGTGATAACGGCGATTTCCGCCGTCTTCGTGCTGGCAGGTCAATGAATGTTGTCTGCTTGAATCAAAACTGGCACTAAGTCAACAGAGCACTGGGAGCACACTGTTCACAAAGTGGATCGTAGAAATAGCGCGATACAGAGACGTTTAGCCAGGCCGACCTTCCACGCAGGGGAGGCCATGTACGTACTGCGGTGGGGGTCAGGAAGCGAAGAGAAAACAGAGGAGGAGGATATGCGCTCGGAAAGGAGCCGTGCTCAGTCGAGTGCTGCTACAGACGAGAACCTGTCAGACTTCGAAAGCATGGGATCAGTTGTGGTCACCAATTGGAAGTCTTTCACCACAAACGAGCGTATAACAACGATCGATATAAGCAGCAGCCGTTAGCGACGAAGAAAGCGGCGGATGGCGGGAAGATAGGAGCGATATTACAGACCAGGGGACCTCTTTCAACTGGCGGTTGTGGGAAAGGACCAGCAGGTTGAGATGGAAAGATGTATATCGATAATAAATGCTGCGTTAGCCGCCTCTGTAATTTCGGACGTTTAAGAGAGTTATTCTTCACGGAATGTGGACTGTAACCACTATACTTACCTTCAGGAAAACATCAAGCCGCACTCTTCAAACATTTTAACACCACAAGCTTTCCAAATTCGAATGATTTTGGCTTTCCAGTTATTTCAATGGGGGAATGATGGGGTAGTTTACTTCGTATCTGACACTTCTAGCGGTGGGAATCTAAACGAAGTTTGGAGACAAGGAAAGGAGAAAACAGAAACGGTCTGCGCCTCCGTGACCCTGTGACTACATCGACGGGTCAAGGCAGGCGAGGAGGCAAACGGCATTGGAGAGGACAGCTTGCGCTGTGTGTCTATGCATGAGGGCCAGTTTGGCTCTCGAAAGCTCTCCATAGCCCTTGTGCCACATTTGCTGCAAATTTCAATTGCTTGCTTCAATAGAAACGCCAAACATATCGATTGAATAGGCTGACCATTCCTCTCAAGCATTAACTACCCAATAGTTTCTCCTTTTTCTTAATAGAAACTCAACTTCTGATGACCATATTGATAGGGGTAAATCGTCGCGAGAAGAGATACTTAGAACCAATTACCCCAAGAGAGAGGTGTTGCAAGCGTCAAAAGTGCTACCGTGGTGTACTTGAACGAAAAAAAGGAGTGTGTAAGGAAGACAGTTGAGAGGGCTACAAGCAAGTATAGAAGGGGCAGGGTTGCTACTGATGTTCTGCAACCAGCGTAGGAAAAATGTTTCTTTGGTCTGGTCTGGAGCTGACTCTAAACTTCCTACTATCGGGACTTAACTTGAAGATGTCTGCCAACTTACTTTACACTCTTTGTTGTGTGTGACTTGGTTTGGTGAGCGACCCACTGGGGCTTGCTGCCCCTCAAGTACTCCTATCATATCATGGAGACAGCCCCTTATAGAGTTTTTAACCCTCACAACTCGTAGCACCAATTCAGTATCTATGTGCCATATCGGCACCGCTACAGTACAGTGCAAAGCATACCTCAAAAATAATTGAAATAATGTTATAATTACAGTGACAGTGCAGCCGGCAGCATGCCAGCTCATCCAGAGCAGCATGCCAGCTCATCCAGCGGAGCATGCAAGCCAAGCCAGCGCAGAGTGCCAGCCCAGCCAGCGCAGCATGCCAGCCTATCCAGCGCAGCATGCACAAATTTTCATTTACAACACACGTCTTTCGAATATTAAACCAACCCACATTTCCCCTCTTCTGGTGATCCACATACTGGCTGGAAGCCAGCTCTCTACAGAATTCAACACACTTCTAGGCGACGCATTTCAATTTTGTGGTTGTCTGGAAGACTATGGGATAGATCAGATATATCTTCCAAGAGTAAAATACCCAAACCTTTCACTATTCCAACCAGGGCATACAAACGACCTCCCCGCGTATCGCAACACAGCGGTTTTTATCTCTCGTTCTTTTGAACATATCAAGTTTCCTCATTGAAGGAACACGTACCTCTAGTATTCCATCTTTTAGGTTAGTATTTCGAGCTGTAATCCACTACATTTTGAATATGTTCAAATAATTAATGTGATAAGTCGTTGCGTTTGAATAACTACCTATGTTACCAAATTCACGGAACTGCGAATGGGAGGCAAGGAAAGGTATGTTCCAAAATCCGTCCAATAGCGCGGTGCAGATGAAGTGATTAGGAACGAGACCGTGAGGGCAATATAGACGTGTGGAAATGTTCGAGGGGATTTGATGCAATAGCATGAAGGCGGCGTTTTAGGGAGCGTCGTTCCTCCCACATTACTGTATTACTGTGCTAGCACAACGTTTTTCAGTCAATTGTGGTTGTTTGGAAACCTTCGGGATGGATCAAATTAATCTTCCGAATGTAAAAATACCTAACCATTTCCCGGAGGCAAGCTGCAGCAGTTGTCATATTCAATGCGACCTGTGTGATTGCTGGCCTTAAGGTGGCCTCTAGGAGATGGGTGAAAGTTTTGGGTGTTTTTACTGTCGGAAGATATATTCGATACCTTGCAAGGAGCGTAGCTTCTTTCCAATAACTATGTCGGTATACCAATTTGAGTCGACTGGGGTTTTCTGTACTCCTTCGGGATATAGTCGAATATATCTTTCAGAAGTAAAACGGTTGCACAGGAACACTCAGAAGTACCTCGAATGATAGAGGTGGAACCTCGATGCGTTATCCTATATCAA
Organism: Kappaphycus alvarezii; assembly: GCA_002205965.3. Classification (NCBI taxonomy): domain Eukaryota; phylum Rhodophyta; class Florideophyceae; order Gigartinales; family Solieriaceae; genus Kappaphycus; species Kappaphycus alvarezii. The sequence goes on from NADL03000290.1 coordinate 46,228, forward strand.
GAATGGGGAAGGAACGGGTTCCCAGCGTGCTTTGGATCAAGATGATAGCCATTACTATCAAACAGTGTCTGCAAATAGTCCTCTTATTGCATACGTAATGAAATTTACTGGAGTCGAAATGCCTTCCTAGTGGACCTATGGATTGGAGTTCGCACGCTGTGATTCTAACTACCTCCATGAGCAGCTACGTGATTGCTCTTGCGCGTTTGCGCATCGGCATCCAGCGTAGAATCGGCGATGATCTTTGTAACAATGTCTCTGTTACGCCGCTGTGTAATAGAGACTTGTCGCTATTGTTTTTTCAGATCTCTATTACACTGTGGTGTAGCAGAGAAATTTCATCGTCTTGAATGAATTAAGAAGCTTGATTTTTCTTCAATGTTTCTATTTGACGTGGAGCCCCACGTCATCGTTTTATTTACTTAGATTTGTCAACTAGGTAGTACAATGAAGTGGGATGTAGACCTTGTAAATACAAAAAAACTGTAATAAAGGTACCATCGGTGGTAATCTTATAATGGCGAACAATACACAGACAGGAAGCAGTAACGATTTGAATGGATTTGACTCGAAAACCAGTTGATCCACCAGACTTAGTGAACACTCATGTGAAACAAGCAGAGAGTGTGAACAGATGTCACAATGAGAAGAGTGGAACTGTCGTGGATAACACGGGAGCTAAATTCTCAGAGGACAGCAAAAAGTCGAAAATCTCCGAAGCGGAGTCTGATTGAGTCATGTTTAGTCATTATGACCGCATATACACTGATAGACGTATACTAGTGGAGCCATTATCATTGCTTGATGGAAGACTGCATTGAAAAGCAGTCAAAGCACTAAAGAAAGTTGAGGCAATACGACCGTGGTTTCAACTGAGTTCCTGAAGAGAAATAGAGATTTTTTTGAAATTCATCGTGAACGATTCGTTATGTACCATTCACAGACGGGGATTACGGAAGAGTCATTTGAAATCATTGTCAACGGAACTATAAGACCAGCTGATCACACCTACACTTTTAGTTGTGCTATCTCCCAGAATAGTTACGACGTTCTGCTAGAAATACCGTAGCATGTTGCAAAAAATCCAAATGTAAATTACCGATGACGGATTATGGTGTTGAGAGATGTAATTGACCCCGATGCTGAAACTCGTACTGATATAACCAATTTGGTAGTGAAGATTTTTAGACGAATTCTGTGGCATGGAGGTGACTTCGAAGTATTTCAATTACTTGAAGTTCACAAGTGAGAGGAAGGGAAGATTCTGAGTCCAAGGAAAAACTAAGAAACTTACTGGAAAATTATAAAGCGGGCTTTAGAGAGGATTTTCTAGATGTGCTTCCTCCGAATCGATCAGTAGACCTTGACATCGAAGGAGATAAAGGAGCAGAGGCACCTCATTGGTCTCTGCTCCAGTTGTCCCCATCTGAACTCAGAGCTGCAAAAGAGTACATCAAATCTCTTTTGAGGAAAGGGAAGATTAGATTCAGTAAATCAGCGTATGGAGCACCTCTTTTCTTTGTAAAAGAAACTAATGAAAAGCTTAGAGGTGTTGTCGATTACCTTGCTTTAAATCCTATCCACAAAAAGGAACGATGATCCATTACCTCGCTCCGATGAAATGTTCGATCGGCTTGGAGATGCGAGAGTCT
>NADL03000291.1:0-47194 GCA_002205965.3 Kappaphycus alvarezii
CAACGCTCCAGTTGGAGTAATCATCGATGAATGTGACAAAGTATCTCGCACCACCTAATGACTGTGTTTGGAGTGGGCCACAGACGTCCGAATGGACTAAGTCTAGCAGCTGCTTTGCCCTACCTCCTGAGCGATGTTTGGGAATTACAGCACGAGTTGCTTTTCCTACCACACAAGCATCGCATTTCACGGAATCACAGTCAGAAGATGAGCCAATATCTTTGGTATCATTTGAAGAAGAAAGATGAAGTCCACTTACCACGTTCTTGCGAGACATAGACAAGATTCCTTGAGTATGAACGTGCGCAAGTCTTTCGTGCCACGTCTTCAAGGAGGCTTTGTGTGCCGAATGAGTCATATCACACGTATCAAGCACGTAGAGCTCTCCTTCACTTGTCGCGGTTGCCACAGTACAGTCATTTTCTTTACAGTACACTTGTCACGAACAAACTGAACATCAAGTCCATTGTCGACCATCTGGCGTACTGAAATTAGAGAAAAGGCAAAACTGGGAACGTGTAGCACATTGGTGAGCTTACAGGATTTTTCAATGCCGTTTACTGATAGCATCAAATGAACGTTTCCGACTCCAGCCACAATCGCACAAGCCTTGGTTCCCATCTCAACGCGGCTGTTCGAGACCTCACGGTAGTCTGTAAAGAGGCTTCTGTCAAACGTCATGTGCGCGGAGCACCCGGAATCTATAAGCCAGGTGTTAGAGGTTATGTTATTTAACGTTAGACTTATCCGCTTTGTTCACCAGACAAATGTACTCCACCTCATTCACTTCCGAGCCATCTTTTTCTTGAGCGATCATTGCCGTTGGCTTCTGTAATTGCCTCCGCTGGAATCGTTCGGGTGGAGAAGGTCGCTTTCCATTGACATCCTTTCCCCAGCAACGGGAGGCGGTGTGTCCGGTGTGACCACAATTAGTGCACGTCAAGGAAGACTGGCGCCGTCCTTCGAAAACGTTCCCAATAAGGGCGGCACTTGAAGTCATCTGTCGCCTGGACGACTTCATCGAAGCTCGTTGTTCCTCTTGAAGTAGACGACTTTTGACATACTCCACTCCAAAGGAGTTGTCTTCAGATCCAAGAGCGTCCAGAGCAACAATGAGGCTGTGAAAACGCGGTGGAAGGCCGTTAAGCACTGCCATAGCCATCTCTTTGTCATCGATAACGACCCCCATAGACTTCAAGCGAGCCGCCAGGTGTCTCACACGTCCAATATACGGAACACCTTCTCATTTTCTAGCATACTGACAGTGTAAAACTCTCTACGAGCAGCCAACTTGTTCAGCAGCGTATGTCGCTCAAACACCTCTAGAATAGCATCCCACATACCTTTGGCAGTAACAGCATCTCTTACATGGTCCAAATGGTCATCAGAAAGAGACAGCCCTATAATTGCTCTGGCTTTTCGATCTCCCTGCTTCCAAGTCCTATACGTAGAAGAATTTTCATCAGCAGGGACGTTATCATCGGTAATGTACTGTTCTACATCGCGCAGTGCCAGAAGTAGCTGAATTTTCTGCTTCCACACATAAAAATTCGTATCCGTCAGCTTCTCTATCTTCATTGACCCTCCTCCTTGATCTTCTCCGCCACTCATTGCAAATAGGTTAGAGGTGCTTATGTTCTGTTCGAAGATCCCAAGCCGGGGACCGATAGTCCCTTGCAATGGCAAGCCCACCTCTATAAGAACACAGCACACGAAACTCTAAGCTAAATGCAAAGGCCGAGCACTCGCTTTTAACCAAAGTATAGGATCCCTTTTACTGCTGAGACAAAACTACTTTCAAGTGATCTTTCCCGTTCTCGTGGCGTTTCAGAACTTCGTGGGAGTCGAACACTCTATCACAAACAGTACACCTAGGGTCTCCTTTCTGTTCGCTACTCTAGTCCTATGACCCTTAGAATGAACGTGATCGTAGAATGTCTTAGCACTGTTGCAGCTAATCTGTCTGGAAGGTCTTGCAGTACCTCTTGTGCCTCGGCGGAACTCGCTTCTTCGCCTTCAGCTCCCTTTTCGCGACTCGATCGGCAAGCGCTTTGGCTTTCTTGGCCGAGAGTCGTTGAATTTTTCTAATTGGCGTCTGGGAGGTACTGACCTGCGGGGGATCCTATATCCTTCCTGGGCGACAGAGAGGGCGAGCGTCGGCGGCGGTGGTGTTGTCGGTTCAATAACCTCGATCCTCTCCACACTTGACCTCCTCCCTGACGGTAAACTTCTGACCGATGGAGCCCTGGGCACTCGCGGCACCAGGGCTAATTCCGAGTCTAGCACAACCCCGCAGAAGCAGGCACAGATAGTGGAAGTGATCGTCAGTAACAGCTTTATGGAATTACAAGTCTTTAGACCAACCAAAAGGTGCAAAGAGAATCACTTCGATGTGCAAAGAAATGGAATTATTCAAATAACTTACCAGAAACGTGAGACATATTCAACAGGCTGAGACAAACAAAACGAAACAGGGCAACGACACAGGGCGACTTACGGGAATCAAAGACAGAGATAGCGTTGAACTGGGCCCATAACCTGATGATGAGTTGCGATAGGGAAGGCTGGTGGGGGAGAGGATGAAGCTGCGGGCTTGGCTACCCAGAATTTACTCGGAACTCTAAAATCCTGGCCTTAAGTACAACCTACAACTACTTTCTAACTCACTGCGTCCACTAACAGAATCCACAAACTGAGCCATTTGAGCGGATTTCAAGATCTTGGCCCCGGTGATAACAGTCATTAGGGGCAAATTTGGAACTGCTTCCAAAGTTGACAAATTTGTGTAAATAGGTTGGCCCAATACACACATCAATACAGTACCTTATTTTGCAGACTTACCGGAAACGAATTCCCTTGTGCCAAAATAACGGACTCAATCCGTCATACGTAAAATAGAATCACATAACTGATTTTTGGATGCAGTCGGTCCAATCTTCATCATAATTACGAACCTCATACATATGATGGAATCACATAACTGATTTTTGGATGCAGTTGTACAAACCAATATCATAACTAGAAACCACATACGTATGATGGAATCACATAACTGATTTTTGGATGCAGTTGTACAAACCAATATCATAACTAGAAACCACATACGTATGATGGAATCACATAACTGATTTTTGGATGCAGTTGGTACAAACCAATATCATAACTAGAAACCTCATACACATTATAGAATCAAGAGTCGCTTCCATAATGCAGCCGGAGGATGGAACCGACAGTGCAGTGGTGGAATGCAGTCGTAGATGCGGCCAGGGAGTGTAGTAGTGGAATGTAGCCGGCGGATGCAGCCGGCTATCTACTGTACGTTCAATCAACGGAGCGGTTAATTATGACAACACGATTCGCATAACCACCCCTTACTGTATGAATTCAAGTACAGGACGAAGTATAGTACGAAGTACAGTACGAAGTACAGTTCACAACTGACAATAGTACAACACGTGGACACCACTGCACCAATAGTTTCTACGCTTTTCTGTACCACGTGTACATCGCATACACCAATGCCAACCTGTACACTGTATATGTCTTATTCAGCACAGCTCCCGTACACTACCTTCCTCACACCCTTACAGCACATTTCCCTACGTAAAGGGGACCCCTAAACAACATTTTGACCTCTAAATAGCTCATAAATAACCGTTATATCCCATACTGCCTTTGAACAACAAAACAGCCAAGGAACCTCTACAACACCTGACACGTGTACATCCTGGGCCAATAGAATTGCAGTATTGTCCCTGTCAGCGAATAGGATTAAAGCAGGCAATTCTTAGCCTAGCATTATGGCCAAGTTCCACTTGTCAACAATTATGCAAAATTTGCATTTTTCGTCGACCCCCTGAAAATGGCCTTTCGTCCCCGGCAACTTGCTTTTCGGGTAAATTTGGCATATATTTCCCTTCAGAACCACATGTGTCCACGTGTACACATATACAGCTTCCCAACCTCCGTGCGAGACGTCTAGTCAGTGCGATGAGCGTGTGATCGTCTCACGAAATCACCAACAACCCCCCCCTCGATCACATGCCCTAAGCATCGCGCAGATCCCCAAGTCCCAGAAACCTCACACATTTATTGAACGAAATTCGTCAAGAGGCTTCGTTAGTATATCTGCTGGCATTTCGGAAGACGGTACATGGAAGAGGGAAACAATATTGCGATGGATAGCATCTCTGACAAAGTGGTATGGATATCGATATGCTTGTTAGCGGTTGACCCCCTCGTTGCCTGCAAAGGATATAGTTCCTGTATTATCACAACCGATAGTAACAGTACATCTTCGATTTCCCAATGCATCTGTCAGGAGGCATCTTAGCCAGCGGCTTCTTTGCAGGCATCACAAAGCGGATGTACTCTGCTTCGCAGGTAGACTTTGCAACAACCGTTGCTTCCTCGACGACCAGCTGACGGCTCCTCCACAAAGCTTGAATACATAGCCGCTGGTGGACTTTCTTGAACCAAGCAGCCACCCCAGTCCGCATCACTAAAGCCTTCGAGGTACTCCACTGAGAGATTTCCGTTTAGGATAACACCAGTTGAGAGTGTTCCTTTGATAACCTCAAAACCCTTTTCGCAGCCTGCCAGTGGTCCTCGCGAGGCTTTCACAGTGTTGAGACAATTTGCCAACGGCGTATGCTAAATCTGGACGAGAACCAACCATCAGGAACATCAGACAGCCGATGATCTGTCGATACGGGACATCGCAGTACGGGCTTGTCGAAGACTCGGGATGGAATCCCTGTTCCATTGGTGTACTCACGGAATTACAGCTGACCATTCCAAAACGTTTCAGTACGGATTCGGCATACGCTTTCTGCGATATACAGACTAGCTTGGACGACCTTTTCCTACTAATTTCAAGCCCTATGCACTTTTTCGCCTCTCCCAGGTCTTTCATCTCAAACCTTTTATTTAATTCCGCTTTCATCCAGGCTACGGCGGTTAGATCACTACCGGCGAGCAGCAAGTCATCCACATAAAGGGCAATGAGCATTATGCTGTCATTCGATATGTTTGTGTACAAGCAAGCGTCACTTCTCGTGGTCTTAAACCCAAGCCCATTAATCAAGAAGTCGTCAATCTTTTTGTGCCATTGACGACTCGCTTGTTTAAGGCCATAAATAGCCTTGAGGAGTTTGCAAACATGGTTTGGTTTGGAAGGGTCGATGCATCCTTCGGGTTGTTCCATGTAAATATCCTCCTCTAATTCTCCATTTAGAAACGCGGTGACTACGTCCATTTGGTGAAGCTCTAAGTCAAATTGCGCAACCATAGCCAGTAGCAATCGAATTGTCGTGAATTTGATTACCGGGGCGAAAGTCTCTGAGTAATCAACTCCTTCAATCTGCTGGAAACCTCTTACGACTAGGCGACCCTTTCCTTGCTGAATGAGGTGGCCCTGATCATCTGGAATATCTTTAACGGTGAAAACCCAGCGCGATGTGAGGATGTTAGAGGCCTGTGAGCGCGGAACCAGCGTCCAAGTCTGGTTTTTGCGTTGTGATTTTAACTCTTTGTCAACTGCTTTCTGCCAGAAATCTGGTTGCGTCCCACTCATCGCTTCCTTGAACGAGTCTGGTACCGGAACATCTCATTAGACGTGCTGAGTATATTAGTTCCTAAGAGGCCCTTCCACCATTGTCTTGGTGGGCGGCGTGATCGACCTGATCTGCGAAGTGGTACATTGCTAGATCCATCTCCGTCTGCACCACCCGTATGTTCTGGTTCCGAGCTCGCATCCGGGGGCTCTGGGTTCATATTTGGATTTAGAACGGGCTCATTTTGACCTCTCGATGACTCAGAGTCTCCATTTTCACCGATATTTGCCATTAAAGTATCGGGGTCAGTTTCGTCAGCAACGCCCACATCCTCTGGCTCAAAATTCTCGTCATTTTGATGCGATATACTGTCGTCAACCGAACAAGGCCCTCGCCTGGACTCATCAAACTGCACATTTCGTGAGATAACTACGCGATTCAGTTCGTCATCCCATACCTTGTAGGCCTTCGTTCCGGCTGGATATCCAAGAAACATTCCTTTCACTGCACGTTCATCAAGTTTCTGTACCTCATGGGCATGCAGTTTGTACCAGCATTGGCAGCCAAATACCCTCAAGTGAGACACATCTGGTTTATCCTTCATCCACAAGTGATGAGGCGTAATGGAACTTCCCAGGGCTCTGTTTGTTACACGATTCCGCACATACACGGCATTGTCTAGGGCTTCAGCCCAAAATGACTTTGGAACCTGCATGTGGGACAGCATAGACCGAACCAGATCTATCAATGTACGGTTGAACCGTTCTGCGACGCCATTTTGTTCAGGCGTGTACGCGGCGGTCGTTTGATGAACCGTTCCTTGTGAAGATAAGAAGGATTGGAACTGCGAGGAAAGATACTCCCCTCCACGATCTGAACGAAACACTTTCACTCGCTGACCGGTATGGGTAAGGGCATAATTGGCAAACTTCTTATAGAACTCGAAAGTTTCATCTTTACTTTTCATCGGATAGACAACGCTCCAGTTGGAGTAATCATCGATGAATGTGACAAAGTATTCGCACCACCTAATGACTGTGTTTGGAGTGGGCCACAGACGTCCGAATGGACTAAGTCTAGCAGCTGCTTTGCCCTACCTCCTGAGCGATGTTTGGGAATTACAGCACGAGTTGTTTTCCTACCACACAAGCATCGCATTTCACGGAATCACAGTCAGAAGATGAGCCAATATCTTTGGTATCATTTGAAGAAGAAAGATGAAGTCCACTTACCACGTTCTTGCGAGACATAGACAAGATTCCTTGAGTATGAACGTGCGCAAGTCTTTCGTGCCACGTCTTCAAGGAGGCTTTGTGTGCCGAATGAGTCATATCACACGTATCAAGCACGTAGAGCTCTCCTTCACTTGTCGCGGTTGCCACAGTACAGTCATTTTTCTTTACAGTACACTTGTCACGAACAAACTGAACATCAAGTCCATTGTCGACCATCTGGCGTACTGAAATTAGAGAAAAGGCAAAACTGGGAACGTGTAGCACATTGGTGAGCTTACAGGATTTTTCAATGCCGTTTACTGATAGCATCAAATGAACGTTTCCGACTCCAGCCACAATCGCACAAGCCTTGGTTCCCATCTCAACGCGGCTGTTCGAGACCTCACGGTAGTCTGTAAAGAGGCTTCTGTCAAACGTCATGTGCGCGGAGCACCCGGAATCTATAAGCCAGGTGTTAGAGGTTATTTTAACGTTAGACTTATCCGCTTTGTTCACCAGACAAATGTACTCCACCTCATTCACTTCCGAGCCATCTTTTTCTTGAGCGATCATTGCCGTTGGCTTCTGTAATTGCCTCCGCTGGAATCGTTCGGGTGGAGAAGGTCGCTTTCCATTGACATCCTTTCCCCAGCAACGGGAGGCGGTGTGTCCGGTGTGACCACAATTAGTGCACGTCAAGGAAGACTGGCGCCGTCCTTCGAAAACGTTCCCAATAAGGGCGGCACTTGAAGTCATCTGTCGCCTGGACGACTTCATCGAAGCTCGTTGTTCCTCTTGAAGTAGACGACTTTTGACATACTCCACTCCAAAGGAGTTGTCTTCAGATCCAAGAGCGTCCAGAGCAACAATGAGGCTGTGAAAACGCGGTGGAAGGCCGTTAAGCACTGCCATAGCCATCTCTTTGTCATCGATAACGACCCCCATAGACTTCAAGCGAGCCGCCAGGTGTCTCACACGTCCAATATACGGAAACACCTTCTCATTTTCTAGCATACTGACAGTGTAAAACTCTCTACGAGCAGCCAACTTGTTCAGCAGCGTATGTCGCTCAAACACCTCTAGAATAGCATCCCACATACCTTTGGCAGTAACAGCATCTCTTACATGGTCCAAATGGTCATCAGAAAGAGACAGCCCTATAATTGCTCTGGCTTTTCGATCTCCCTGCTTCCAAGTCCTATACGTAGAAGAATTTTCATCAGCAGGGACGTTATCATCGGTAATGTACTGTTCTACATCGCGCAGTGCCAGAAGTAGCTGAATTTTCTGCTTCCACACATAAAAATTCGTATCCGTCAGCTTCTCTATCTTCATTGACCCTCCTCCTTGATCTTCTCCGCCACTCATTGCAAATAGGTTAGAGGTGCTTATGTTCTGTTCGAAGATCCAAGCCGGGGACCGATAGTCCCTTGCAATGGCAAGCCCACCTCTATAAGAACACAGCACACGAAACTCTAAGCTAAATGCAAAGGCCGAGCACTCGCTTTTAACCAAAGTATAGGATCCCTTTTACTGCTGAGACAAAACTACTTTCAAGTGATCTTTCCCGTTCTCGTGGCGTTTCAGAACTTCGTGGGAGTCGAACACTCTATCACAAACAGTACACCTAGGGGTCTCCTTTCTGTTCGCTACTCTAGTCCTATGACCCTTAGAATGAACGTGATCGTAGAATGTCTTAGCACTGTTGCAGCTAATCTGGAGGTCTTGCAGTACCTCTTGTGCCTCGGCGGAACTCGCTTCTTCGCCTTCAGCTCCCTTTTCGCGACTCGATCGGCAAGCGCTTTGGCTTTCTTGGCCGAGAGTCGTTGAATTTTTCTAATTGGCGTCTGTGGAGGTACTGACCTGCGGGGGATCCTATATCCTTCCTGGGCGACAGAGAGGGCGAGCGTCGGCGGCGGTGGTGTTGTCGGTTCAATAACCTCGATCCTCTCCACACTTGACCTCCTCCCTGACGGTAAACTTCTGACCGATGGAGCCCTGGGCACTCGCGGCACCAGGGCTAATTCCGAGTCTAGCACAACCCCGCAGAAGCAGGCACAGATAGTGGAAGTGATCGTCAGTAACAGCTTTATGGAATTACAAGTCTTTAGACCAACCAAAAGGTGCAAAGAGAATCACTTCGATGTGCAAAGAAATGGAATTATTCAAATAACTTACCAGAAACGTGAGACATATTCAACAGGCTGAGACAAACAAAACGAAACAGGGCAACGACACAGGGCGACTTACGGGAATCAAAGACAGAGATAGCGTTGAACTGGGCCCATAACCTGATGATGAGTTGCGATAGGGAAGGCTGGTGGGGAGAGGATGAAGCTGCGGGCTTGGCTACCCAGAATTTACTCGGAACTCTAAAATCCTGGCCTTAAGTACAACCTACAACTACTTTCTAACTCACTGCGTCCACTAACAGAATCCCACAAACTGAGCCATTTGAGCGGATTTCAAGATCTTGGCCCGGTGATAACAGTCATTAGGGGCAAATTTGGAACTGCTTCCAAAGTTGACAAATTTGTGTAAATAGGTTGGCCCAATACACACATCAATACAGTACCTTATTTTGCAGACTTACCGGAAACGAATTCCCTTGTGCCAAAATAACGGACTCAATCCGTCATACGTAAAATAGAATCACATAACTGATTTTTGGATGCAGTCGGTCCAATCTTCATCATAATTACGAACCTCATACATATGATGGAATCACATAACTGATTTTTGGATGCAGTTGTACAAACCAATATCATAACTAGAAACCACATACGTATGATGGAATCACATAACTGATTTTTGGATGCAGTTGTACAAACCAATATCATAACTAGAAACCACATACGTATGATGGAATCACATAACTGATTTTTGGATGCAGTTGTACAAACCAATATCATAACTAGAAACCACATACGTATGATGGAATCACATAACTGATTTTTGGATGCAGTTGTACAAACCAATATCATAACTAGAAACCACATACGTATGATGGAATCACATAACTGATTTTTGGATGCAGCTGGATAAAACCCGTAATCATAACTAGAAACCTCATACACATTATAGAATCAAGAGTCGCTTCCATAATGCAGCCGGAGGATGGAACCGACAGTGCAGTGGTGGAATGCAGTCGTGGATGCGGCCAGGGAGTGTAGTAGTGGAATGTAGCCGGCGGATGCAGCCGGCTATCTACTGTACGTTCAATCAACGGAGCGGTGTAATTATGACAACGATTCGCATAACCACCCCTTACTGTATGAATTCAAGTACAGGACGAAGTATAGTACGAAGTACAGTACGAAGTACAGTTCCACAACTGACAATAGTACAACACGTGGACACCACTGCACCAATAGTTTCTACGCTTTTCTGTACCACGTGTACATCGCATACACCAATGCCAACCTGTACACGTGTATATGTCTTATTCAGCACAGCTCCCGTACACTACCTTCCTCACACCCTTACAGCACATTTCCCTACGTAAAGGGACCCCCTAAACAACATTTTGACCTCTAAAATAACTCATAAATAACCGTTATATCCCATACTGCCTTTGAACAACTAAAACCAGCCAAGGAACCTCTACAACACCTGACACGTGTACATCCTGGGCCAATAGAATTGAAGTATTGTCCCTGTCAGCGAATAGGATTAAAGCAGGCAATTCTTAGCCTAGGCATTATGGGCCAAGTTCCACTTGTCAACAATTATGCAAAATTTGCATTTTTCGTCGACCCCCTGAAAATGGCCTTTCGTCCCCGGCAACTTTGCTTTTCGGGTAAATTTGGCATATATTTCCCTTCAGAACCACATGTGTCCACGTGTACACATATACAGCTTCCCAACCTCCGTGCGAGACGTCTAGTCAGTGCGATGGGCGTGTGATCGTCTCACGAAATCACCAACACCCCCCTCGATCACATGCCCTAAGCATCGCGCAGATCCCCAAGTCCCAGAAACCTCACACATTTATTGAACGAAATTCGTCCAAGAGGCTTCGTTAGTATATCTGCTGGCATTTCGGAAGACGGTACATGGAAGAGGGAAACAATATTGCGATGGATAGCATCTCTGACAAAGTGGTATGAGATATCGATATGCTTGTTACGCCGGTTGACCCCTCGTTGCCTGCAAAGGATATAGTTCCTGTATTATCACAACCGATAGTAACAGTACCATCTTCTGATTTTCCCAATGCATCTGTCAGGAGGCATCTTAGCCAGGCGGCTTCTTTGCAGGCATCACAAAGCGCGATGTACTCTGCTTCGCAGGTAGACTTTGCAACAACCGTTTGCTTCCTCGACGACCAGCTGACGGCTCCTCCACAAAGCTTGAATACATAGCCGCTGGTGGACTTTCTTGAACTCAAGCAGCCACCCCAGTCCGCATCACTAAAGCCTTCGAGGTACTCCACTGAGAGATTTCCGTTTAGGATAACACCAGTTGAGAGTGTTCCTTTGATAACCCTCAAAACCCTTTTCGCAGCCTGCCAGTGGTCCTCGCGAGGCTTTCACAGTGTTGAGACAATTTGCCAACGGCGTATGCTAAATCTGGACGAGAACCAACCATCAGGAACATCAGACAGCCGATGATCTGTCGATACGGGACATCGCAGTACGGGCTTGTCGAAGACTCGGGATGGAATCCCTGTTCCATTGGTGTACTCACGGAATTACAGCTGACCATTCCAAAACGTTTCAGTACGGATTCGGCATACGCTTTCTGCGATATACAGACTAGCTTGGACGACCTTTTCCTACTAATTTCAAGCCCTATGCACTTTTTCGCCTCTCCCAGGTCTTTCATCTCAAACCTTTTTTTAATTCCGCTTTCATCCAGGCTACGGCGGTTAGATCACTACCGGCGAGCAGCAAGTCATCCACATAAAGGGCAATGAGCATTATGCTGTCATTCGATATGTTTGTGTACAAGCAAGCGTCACTTCTCGTGGTCTTAAACCCAAGCCCATTAATCAAGAAGTCGTCAATCTTTTTGTGCCATTGACGACTCGCTTGTTTAAGGCCATAAATAGCCTTGAGGAGTTTGCAAACATGGTTTGGTTTGGAAGGGTCGATGCATCCTTCGGGTTGTTCCATGTAAATATCCTCCTCTAATTCTCCATTTAGAAACGCGGTGACTACGTCCATTTGGTGAAGCTCTAAGTCAAATTGCGCAACCATAGCCAGTAGCAATCGAATTGTCGTGAATTTGATTACCGGGGCGAAAGTCTCTGAGTAATCAACTCCTTCAATCTGCTGGAAACCTCTTACGACTAGGCGACCCTTTCCTTGCTGAATGAGGTGGCCCTGATCATCTGGAATATCTTTAACGGTGAAAACCCAGCGCGATGTGAGGATGTTAGAGGCCTGTGAGCGCGGAACCAGCGTCCAAGTCTGGTTTTTGCGTTGTGATTTTAACTCTTTGTCAACTGCTTTCTGCCAGAAATCTGGTTGCGTCCCACTCATCGCTTCCTTGAACGAGTCTGGTACCGGAACATCTTCATTAGACGTGCTGAGTATATTAGCTCCTAAGAGGCCCTTCCACCATTGTCTTGGGGGCGGCGTGATCGACCTGATCTGCGAAGTGGTACATTGCTAGATCCATCTCCGTCTGCACCACCCGTATGTTCTGGTTCCGAGCTCGCATCCGGGGGCTCTGGGTTCATATTTGGATTTAGAACGGGCTCATTTTGACCTCTCGATGACTCAGAGTCTCCATTTTCACCGATATTTGCCATTAAAGTATCGGGGTCAGTTTCGTCAGCAACGCCCACATCCTCTGGCTCAAAATTCTCGTCATTTTGATGCGATATACTGTCGTCAACCGAACAAGGCCCTCGCCTGGACTCATCAAACTGCACATTTCGTGAGATAACTACGCGATTCAGTTCGTCATCCCATACCTTGTAGGCCTTCGTTCCGGCTGGATATCCAAGAAACATTCCTTTCACTGCACGTTCATCAAGTTTCTGTACCTCATGGGCATGCAGTTTGTACCAGCATTGGCAGACATACCAATACCCTCAAGTGAGACACATCTGGTTTATCCTTCATCCACAAGTGATGAGGCGTAATGGAACTTCCCGGCTCTGTTTGTTACACGATTCCGCACATACACGGCATTGTCTAGGGCTTCAGCCCAAAATGACTTTGGAACCTGCATGTGGGACAGCATAGACCGAACCAGATCTATCAATGTACGGTTGAACCGTTCTGCGACGCCATTTTGTTCAGGCGTGTACGCGGCGGTCGTTTGATGAACCGTTCCTTGTGAAGATAAGAAGGATTGGAACTGCGAGGAAAGATACTCCCCTCCACGATCTGAACGAAACACTTTCACTCGCTGACCGGTATGGGTAAGGGCATAATTGGCAAACTTCTTATAGAACTCGAAAGTTTCATCTTTACTTTTCATCGGATAGACAACGCTCCAGTTGGAGTAATCATCGATGAATGTGACAAAGTATTTCGCACCACCTAATGACTGTGTTTGGAGTGGGCCACAGACGTCCGAATGGACTAAGTCTAGCAGCTGCTTTGCCCTACCTCCTGAGCGATGTTTGGGAATTACAGCACGAGTTGTTTTTCCTACCACACAAGCATCGCATTTCACGGAATCACAGTCAGAAGATGAGCCAATATCTTTGGTATCATTTGAAGAAGAAAGATGAAGTCCACTTACCACGTTCTTGCGAGACATAGACAAGATTCCTTGAGTATGAACGTGCGCAAGTCTTTCGTGCCACGTCTTCAAGGAGGCTTTGTGTGCCGAATGAGTCATATCACACGTATCAAGCACGTAGAGCTCTCCTTCACTTGTCGCGGTTGCCACAGTACAGTCATTTTTCTTTACAGTACACTTGTCACGAACAAACTGAACATCAAGTCCATTGTCGACCATCTGGCGTACTGAAATTAGAGAAAAGGCAAAACTGGGAACGTGTAGCACATTGGTGAGCTTACAGGATTTTTCAATGCCGTTTACTGATAGCATCAAATGAACGTTTCCGACTCCAGCCACAATCGCACAAGCCTTGGTTCCCATCTCAACGCGGCTGTTCGAGACCTCACGGTAGTCTGTAAAGAGGCTTCTGTCAAACGTCATGTGCGCGGAGCACCCGGAATCTATAAGCCAGGTGTTAGAGGTTATTTTAACGTTAGACTTATCCGCTTTGTTCACCAGACAAATGTACTCCACCTCATTCACTTCCGAGCCATCTTTTTCTTGAGCGATCATTGCCGTTGGCTTCTGTAATTGCCTCCGCTGGAATCGTTCGGGTGGAGAAGGTCGCTTTCCATTGACATCCTTTCCCCAGCAACGGGAGGCGGTGTGTCCGGTGTGACCACAATTAGTGCACGTCAAGGAAGACTGGCGCCGTCCTTCGAAAACGTTCCCAATAAGGGCGGCACTTGAAGTCATCTGTCGCCTGGACGACTTCATCGAAGCTCGTTGTTCCTCTTGAAGTAGACGACTTTTGACATACTCCACTCCAAAGGAGTTGTCTTCAGATCCAAGAGCGTCCAGAGCAACAATGAGGCTGTGAAAACGCGGTGGAAGGCCGTTAAGCACTGCCATAGCCATCTCTTTGTCATCGATAACGACCCCCATAGACTTCAAGCGAGCCGCCAGGTGTCTCACACGTCCAATATACGGAAACACCTTCTCATTTTCTAGCATACTGACAGTGTAAAACTCTCTACGAGCAGCCAACTTGTTCAGCAGCGTATGTCGCTCAAACACCTCTAGAATAGCATCCCACATACCTTTGGCAGTAACAGCATCTCTTACATGGTCCAAATGGTCATCAGAAAGAGACAGCCCTATAATTGCTCTGGCTTTTCGATCTCCCTGCTTCCAAGTCCTATACGTAGAAGAATTTTCATCAGCAGGGACGTTATCATCGGTAATGTACTGTTCTACATCGCGCAGTGCCAGAAGTAGCTGAATTTTCTGCTTCCACACATAAAAATTCGTATCCGTCAGCTTCTCTATCTTCATTGACCTCCTCCTTGATCTTCTCCGCCACTCATTGCAAATAGGTTAGAGGTGCTTATGTTCTGTTCGAAGATCCCGATAGTCCGGGAGATGGCAAGCCCACCTCTATAAGAACACAGCACACGAAACTCTAAGCTAAATGCAAAGGCCGAGCACTCGCTTTTAACCAAAGTATAGGATCCCTTTTACTGCTGAGACAAAACTACTTTCAAGTGATCTTTCCCGTTCTCGTGGCGTTTCAGAACTTCGTGGGAGTCGAACACTCTATCACAAACAGTACACCTAGGGGTCTCCTTTCTGTTCGCTACTCTAGTCCTATGACCCTTAGAATGAACGTGATCGTAGAATGTCTTAGCACTATTGCAGCTAATCTGGCAGGTCTTGCAGTACCTCTTGTGCCTCGGCGGAACTCGCTTCTTCGCCTTCAGCTCCCTTTTCGCGACTCGATCGGCAAGCGCTTTGGCTTTCTTGGCCGAGAGTCGTTGAATTTTTCTAATTGGCGTCTGTGGAGGTACTGACCTGCGGGGGATCCTATATCCTTCCTGGGCGACAGAGAGGGCGAGCGTCGGCGGCGGTGGTGTTGTCGGTTCAATAACCTCGATCCTCTCCACACTTGACCTCCTCCCTGACGGTAAACTTCTGACCGATGGAGCCCTGGGCACTCGCGGCACCAGGGCTAATTCCGAGTCTAGCACAACCCCGCAGAAGCAGGCACAGATAGTGGAGTGATCGTCAGTAACAGCTTTATGGAATTACAAGTCTTTAGACCAACCAAAAGGTGCAAAGAGAATCACTTCGATGTGCAAAGAAATGGAATTATTCAAATAACTTACCAGAAACGTGAGACATATTCAACAGGCTGAGACAAACAAAACGAAACAGGGCAACGACACAGGGCGACTTACGGGAATCAAAGACAGAGATAGCGTTGAACTGGGCCCATAACCTGATGATGAGTTGCGATAGGGAAGGCTGGTGGGGAGAGGATGAAGCTGCGGGCTTGGCTACCCAGAATTTACTCGGAACTCTAAAATCCTGGCCTTAAGTACAACCTACAACTACTTTCTAACTCACTGCGTCCACTAACAGAATCCCACAAACTGAGCCATTTGAGCGGATTTCAAGATCTTGGCCCGGTGATAACAGTCATTAGGGGCAAATTTGGAACTGCTTCCAAAGTTGACAAATTTGTGTAAATAGGTTGGCCCAATACACACATCAATACAGTACCTTATTTTGCAGACTTACCGGAAACGAATTCCCTTGTGCCAAAATAACGGACTCAATCCGTCATACGTAAAATAGAATCACATAACTGATTTTTGGATGCAGTCCAATCTTCATTAACGAACCTCATACATTGAGGAATCACATAACTGATTTTTGGATGCAGTGTACAACCAATATCATAATAGAAACCACATACGTATGATGGAATCACATAACTGATTTTTGGATGCAGTTGTACAAACCAATATCATAACTAGAAACCACATACGTATGATGGAATCACATAACTGATTTTTGGATGCAGTTGTACAAACCAATATCATAACTAGAAACCACATACGTATGATGGAATCACATAACTGATTTTTGGATGCAGTTGTACAAACCAATATCATAACTAGAAACCACATACGTATGATGGAATCACATAACTGATTTTTGGATGCAGCTGGATAAAACCCGTAATCATAACTAGAAACCTCATACACATTATAGAATCAAGAGTCGCTTCCATAATGCAGCCGGAGGATGGAACCGACAGTGCAGTGGTGGAATGCAGTCGTGGATGCGGCCAGGGAGTGTAGTAGTGGAATGTAGCCGGCGGATGCAGCCGGCTATCTACTGTACGTTCAATCAACGGAGCGGTTGTAATTATGACAACGATTCGCATAACCACCCCTTACTGTATGAATTCAAGTACAGGACGAAGTATAGTACGAAGTACAGTACGAGTACAGTTCCACAACTGACAATAGTAAACACGTGGACACCACTGCACCAATAGTTTCTACGCTTTTCTGTACCACGTGTACATCGCATACACCAATGCCAACCTGTACACGTGTATATGTCTTATTCAGCAACAGCTCCGTACACTACTTCCTCACACCCTTACAGCACATTTCCCTACGTAAAGGGACCCCCTAAACAACATTTTGACCTCTAAAATACTCATAAATAACCGTTATATCCCATACTGCCTTTGAACAACTAAAACCAGCCAAGGAACCTCTACAACACCTGACACGTGTACATCCTGGGCCAATAGAATTGCAGTATTGTCCCTGTCAGCGAATAGGATTAAAGCAGGCAATTCTTAGCCTAGGCATTATGGGCCAAGTTCCACTTGTCAACAATTATGCAAAATTTGCATTTTTCGTCGACCCCCTGAAAATGGCCTTTCGTCCCCGGCAACTTTGCTTTTCGGGTAAATTTGGCATATATTTCCCTTCAGAACCACATGTGTCCACGTGTACACATATACAGCTTCCCAACCTCCGTGCGAGACGTCTAGTCAGTGCGATGGGCGTGTGATCGTCTCACGAAATCACCAACACCCCCCTCGATCACATGCCCTAAGCATCGCGCAGATCCCCAAGTCCCAGAAACCTCACACATTTATTGAACGAAATTCGTCCAAGAGGCTTCGTTAGTATATCTGCTGGCATTTCGGAAGACGGTACATGGAAGAGGGAAACAATATTGCGATGGATAGCATCTCTGACAAAGTGGTATGAGATATCGATATGCTTGTTACGCCGGTTGACCCCCTCGTTGCCTGCAAAGGATATAGTTCCTGTATTATCACAACCGATAGTA
Source organism: Kappaphycus alvarezii (assembly GCA_002205965.3). Lineage (NCBI taxonomy): Eukaryota > Rhodophyta > Florideophyceae > Gigartinales > Solieriaceae > Kappaphycus > Kappaphycus alvarezii. The sequence continues at coordinate 17,615 of NADL03000291.1, forward strand.
ACAGTACCATCTTCTGATTTTCCCAATGCATCTGTCAGGAGGCATCTTAGCCAGGCGGCTTCTTTGCAGGCATCACAAAGCGCGATGTACTCTGCTTCGCAGGTAGACTTTGCAACAACCGTTTGCTTCCTCGACGACCAGCTGACGGCTCCTCCACAAAGCTTGAATACATAGCCGCTGGTGGACTTTCTTGAACTCAAGCAGCCACCCCAGTCCGCATCACTAAAGCCTTCGAGGTACTCCACTGAGAGATTTCCGTTTAGGATAACACCAGTTGAGAGTGTTCCTTTGATAACCTCAAAACCCTTTTCGCAGCCTGCCAGTGGTCCTCGCGAGGCTTTTCACAGTGTTGAGACAATTTGCCAACGGCGTATGCTAAATCTGGACGAGAACCAACCATCAGGAACATCAGACAGCCGATGATCTGTCGATACGGGACATCGCAGTACGGGCTTGTCGAAGACTCGGGATGGAATCCCTGTTCCATTGGTGTACTCACGGAATTACAGCTGACCATTCCAAAACGTTTCAGTACGGATTCGGCATACGCTTTCTGCGATATACAGACTAGCTTGGACGACCTTTTCCTACTAATTTCAAGCCCTATGCACTTTTTCGCCTCTCCCAGGTCTTTCATCTCAAACCTTTTATTTAATTCCGCTTTCATCCAGGCTACGGCGGTTAGATCACTACCGGCGAGCAGCAAGTCATCCACATAAAGGGCAATGAGCATTATGCTGTCATTCGATATGTTTGTGTACAAGCAAGCGTCACTTCTCGTGGTCTTAAACCCAAGCCCATTAATCAAGAAGTCGTCAATCTTTTTGTGCCATTGACGACTCGCTTGTTTAAGGCCATAAATAGCCTTGAGGAGTTTGCAAACATGGTTTGGTTTGGAAGGGTCGATGCATCCTTCGGGTTGTTCCATGTAAATATCCTCCTCTAATTCTCCATTTAGAAACGCGGTGACTACGTCCATTTGGTGAAGCTCTAAGTCAAATTGCGCAACCATAGCCAGTAGCAATCGAATTGTCGTGAATTTGATTACCGGGGCGAAAGTCTCTGAGTAATCAACTCCTTCAATCTGCTGGAAACCTCTTACGACTAGGCGACCCTTTCCTTGCTGAATGAGGTGGCCCTGATCATCTGGAATATCTTTAACGGTGAAAACCCAGCGCGATGTGAGGATGTTAGAGGCCTGTGAGCGCGGAACCAGCGTCCAAGTCTGGTTTTTGCGTTGTGATTTTAACTCTTTGTCAACTGCTTTCTGCCAGAAATCTGGTTGCGTCCCACTCATCGCTTCCTTGAACGAGTCTGGTACCGGAACATCTCATTAGACGTGCTGAGTATATTAGTTCCTAAGAGGCCCTTCCACCATTGTCTTGGTGGGCGGCGTGATCGACCTGATCTGCGAAGTGGTACATTGCTAGATCCATCTCCGTCTGCACCACCCGTATGTTCTGGTTCCGAGCTCGCATCCGGGGGCTCTGGGTTCATATTTGGATTTAGAACGGGCTCATTTTGACCTCTCGATGACTCAGAGTCTCCATTTTCACCGATATTTGCCATTAAAGTATCGGGGTCAGTTTCGTCAGCAACGCCCACATCCTCTGGCTCAAAATTCTCGTCATTTTGATGCGATATACTGTCGTCAACCGAACAAGGCCCTCGCCTGGACTCATCAAACTGCACATTTCGTGAGATAACTACGCGATTCAGTTCGTCATCCCATACCTTGTAGGCCTTCGTTCCGGCTGGTATCCAAGAAACATTCCTTTCACTGCACGTTCATCAAGTTTCTGTACCTCATGGGCATGCAGTTTGTACCAGCATTGGCAGCCAAATACCCTCAAGTGAGACACATCTGGTTTATCCTTCATCCACAAGTGATGAGGCGTAATGGAACTTCCCAGGGCTCTGTTTGTTACACGATTCCGCACATACACGGCATTGTCTAGGGCTTCAGCCCAAAATGACTTTGGAACCTGCATGTGGGACAGCATAGACCGAACCAGATCTATCAATGTACGGTTGAACCGTTCTGCGACGCCATTTTGTTCAGGCGTGTACGCGGCGGTCGTTTGATGAACCGTTCCTTGTGAAGATAAGAAGGATTGGAACTGCGAGGAAAGATACTCCCCTCCACGATCTGAACGAAACACTTTCACTCGCTGACCGGTATGGGTAAGGGCATAATTGGCAAACTTCTTATAGAACTCGAAAGTTTCATCTTTACTTTTCATCGGATAGACAACGCTCCAGTTGGAGTAATCATCGATGAATGTGACAAAGTATTCGCACCACCTAATGACTGTGTTTGGAGTGGGCCACAGACGTCCGAATGGACTAAGTCTAGCAGCTGCTTTGCCCTACCTCCTGAGCGATGTTTGGGAATTACAGCACGAGTTGTTTTTCCTACCACACAAGCATCGCATTTCACGGAATCACAGTCAGAAGATGAGCCAATATCTTTGGTATCATTTGAAGAAGAAAGATGAAGTCCACTTACCACGTTCTTGCGAGACATAGACAAGATTCCTTGAGTATGAACGTGCGCAAGTCTTTCGTGCCACGTCTTCAAGGAGGCTTTGTGTGCCGAATGAGTCATATCACACGTATCAAGCACGTAGAGCTCTCCTTCACTTGTCGCGGTTGCCACAGTACAGTCATTTTTCTTTACAGTACACTTGTCACGAACAAACTGAACATCAAGTCCATTGTCGACCATCTGGCGTACTGAAATTAGAGAAAAGGCAAAACTGGGAACGTGTAGCACATTGGTGAGCTTACAGGATTTTTCAATGCCGTTTACTGATAGCATCAAATGAACGTTTCCGACTCCAGCCACAATCGCACAAGCCTTGGTTCCCATCTCAACGCGGCTGTTCGAGACCTCACGGTAGTCTGTAAAGAGGCTTCTGTCAAACGTCATGTGCGCGGAGCACCCGGAATCTATAAGCCAGGTGTTAGAGGTTATTTTAACGTTAGACTTATCCGCTTTGTTCACCAGACAAATGTACTCCACCTCATTCACTTCCGAGCCATCTTTTTCTTGAGCGATCATTGCCGTTGGCTTCTGTAATTGCCTCCGCTGGAATCGTTCGGGTGGAGAAGGTCGCTTTCCATTGACATCCTTTCCCCAGCAACGGGAGGCGGTGTGTCCGGTGTGACCACAATTAGTGCACGTCAAGGAAGACTGGCGCCGTCCTTCGAAAACGTTCCCAATAAGGGCGGCACTTGAAGTCATCTGTCGCCTGGACGACTTCATCGAAGCTCGTTGTTCCTCTTGAAGTAGACGACTTTTGACATACTCCACTCCAAAGGAGTTGTCTTCAGATCCAAGAGCGTCCAGAGCAACAATGAGGCTGTGAAAACGCGGTGGAAGGCCGTTAAGCACTGCCATAGCCATCTCTTTGTCATCGATAACGACCCCCATAGACTTCAAGCGAGCCGCCAGGTGTCTCACACGTCCAATATACGGAAACACCTTCTCATTTTCTAGCATACTGACAGTGTAAAACTCTCTACGAGCAGCCAACTTGTTCAGCAGCGTATGTCGCTCAAACACCTCTAGAATAGCATCCCACATACCTTTGGCAGTAACAGCATCTCTTACATGGTCCAAATGGTCATCAGAAAGAGACAGCCCTATAATTGCTCTGGCTTTTCGATCTCCCTGCTTCCAAGTCCTATACGTAGAAGAATTTTCATCAGCAGGGACGTTATCATCGGTAATGTACTGTTCTACATCGCGCAGTGCCAGAAGTAGCTGAATTTTCTGCTTCCACACATAAAAATTCGTATCCGTCAGCTTCTCTATCTTCATTGACCCTCCTCCTTGATCTTCTCCGCCACTCATTGCAAATAGGTTAGAGGTGCTTATGTTCTGTTCGAAGATTCCAAGCCGGGGACCGATAGTCCCTTGCAATGGCAAGCCCACCTCTATAAGAACACAGCACACGAAACTCTAAGCTAAATGCAAAGGCCGAGCACTCGCTTTTAACCAAAGTATAGGATCCCTTTTACTGCTGAGACAAAACTACTTTCAAGTGATCTTTCCCGTTCTCGTGGCGTTTCAGAACTTCGTGGGAGTCGAACACTCTATCACAAACAGTACACCTAGGGGTCTCCTTTCTGTTCGCTACTCTAGTCCTATGACCCTTAGAATGAACGTGATCGTAGAATGTCTTAGCACTGTTGCAGCTAATCTGGAAGGTCTTGCAGTACCTCTTGTGCCTCGGCGGAACTCGCTTCTTCGCCTTCAGCTCCCTTTTCGCGACTCGATCGGCAAGCGCTTTGGCTTTCTTGGCCGAGAGTCGTTGAATTTTTCTAATTGGCGTCTGTGGAGGTACTGACCTGCGGGGGATCCTATATCCTTCCTGGGCGACAGAGAGGGCGAGCGTCGGCGGCGGTGGTGTTGTCGGTTCAATAACCTCGATCCTCTCCACACTTGACCTCCTCCCTGACGGTAAACTTCTGACCGATGGAGCCCTGGGCACTCGCGGCACCAGGGCTAATTCCGAGTCTAGCACAACCCCGCAGAAGCAGGCACAGATAGTGGAGTGATCGTCAGTAACAGCTTTATGGAATTACAAGTCTTTAGACCAACCAAAAGGTGCAAAGAGAATCACTTCGATGTGCAAAGAAATGGAATTATTCAAATAACTTACCAGAAACGTGAGACATATTCAACAGGCTGAGACAAACAAAACGAAACAGGGCAACGACACAGGGCGACTTACGGGAATCAAAGACAGAGATAGCGTTGAACTGGGCCCATAACCTGATGATGAGTTGCGATAGGGAAGGCTGGTGGGGAGAGGATGAAGCTGCGGGCTTGGCTACCCAGAATTTACTCGGAACTCTAAAATCCTGGCCTTAAGTACAACCTACAACTACTTTCTAACTCACTGCGTCCACTAACAGAATCCCACAAACTGAGCCATTTGAGCGGATTTCAAGATCTTGGCCCGGTGATAACAGTCATTAGGGGCAAATTTGGAACTGCTTCCAAAGTTGACAAATTTGTGTAAATAGGTTGGCCCAATACACACATCAATACAGTACCTTATTTTGCAGACTTACCGGAAACGAATTCCCTTGTGCCAAAATAACGGACTCAATCCGTCATACGTAAAATAGAATCACATAACTGATTTTTGGATGCAGTCGGTCCAATCTTCATCATAATTACGAACCTCATACATATGATGGAATCACATAACTGATTTTTGGATGCAGTTGTACAAACCAATATCATAACTAGAAACCACATACGTATGATGGAATCACATAACTGATTTTTGGATGCAGTTGTACAAACCAATATCATAACTAGAAACCACATACGTATGATGGAATCACATAACTGATTTTTGGATGCAGTTGTACAAACCAATATCATAACTAGAAACCACATACGTATGATGGAATCACATAACTGATTTTTGGATGCAGTTGTACAAACCAATATCATAACTAGAAACCACATACGTATGATGGAATCACATAACTGATTTTTGGATGCAGCTGGATAAAACCCGTAATCATAACTAGAAACCTCATACACATTATAGAATCAAGAGTCGCTTCCATAATGCAGCCGGAGGATGGAACCGACAGTGCAGTGGTGGAATGCAGTCGTGGATGCGGCCAGGGAGTGTAGTAGTGGAATGTAGCCGGCGGATGCAGCCGGCTATCTACTGTACGTTCAATCAACGGAGCGGTGTAATTATGACAACGATTCGCATAACCACCCCTTACTGTATGAATTCAAGTACAGGACGAAGTATAGTACGAAGTACAGTACGAAGTACAGTTCCACAACTGACAATAGTACAACACGTGGACACCACTGCACCAATAGTTTCTACGCTTTTCTGTACCACGTGTACATCGCATACACCAATGCCAACCTGTACACGTGTATATGTCTTATTCAGCACAGCTCCCGTACACTACCTTCCTCACACCCTTACAGCACATTTCCCTACGTAAAGGGACCCCTAAACAACATTTTGACCTCTAAAATAACTCATAAATAACCGTTATATCCCATACTGCCTTTGAACAACTAAAACCAGCCAAGGAACCTCTACAACACCTGACACGTGTACATCCTGGGCCAATAGAATTGAAGTATTGTCCCTGTCAGCGAATAGGATTAAAGCAGGCAATTCTTAGCCTAGGCATTATGGGCCAAGTTCCACTTGTCAACAATTATGCAAAATTTGCATTTTTCGTCGACCCCCTGAAAATGGCCTTTCGTCCCCGGCAACTTTGCTTTTCGGGTAAATTTGGCATATATTTCCCTTCAGAACCACATGTGTCCACGTGTACACATATACAGCTTCCCAACCTCCGTGCGAGACGTCTAGTCAGTGCGATGGGCGTGTGATCGTCTCACGAAATCACCAACACCCCCCCTCGATCACATGCCCTAAGCATCGCGCAGATCCCCAAGTCCCAGAAACCTCACACATTTATTGAACGAAATTCGTCCAAGAGGCTTCGTTAGTATATCTGCTGGCATTTCGGAAGACGGTACATGGAAGAGGGAAACAATATTGCGATGGATAGCATCTCTGACAAAGTGGTATGAGATATCGATATGCTTGTTACGCCGGTTGACCCCCTCGTTGCCTGCAAAGGATATAGTTCCTGTATTATCACAACCGATAGTAACAGTACCATCTTCTGATTTTCCCAATGCATCTGTCAGGAGGCATCTTAGCCAGGCGGCTTCTTTGCAGGCATCACAAAGCGCGATGTACTCTGCTTCGCAGGTAGACTTTGCAACAACCGTTTGCTTCCTCGACGACCAGCTGACGGCTCCTCCACAAAGCTTGAATACATAGCCGCTGGTGGACTTTCTTGAACTCAAGCAGCCACCCCAGTCCGCATCACTAAAGCCTTCGAGGTACTCCACTGAGAGATTTCCGTTTAGGATAACACCAGTTGAGAGTGTTCCTTTGATAACCTCAAAACCCTTTTCGCAGCCTGCCAGTGGTCCTCGCGAGGCTTTCACAGTGTTGAGACAATTTGCCAACGGCGTATGCTAAATCTGGACGAGAACCAACCATCAGGAACATCAGACAGCCGATGATCTGTCGATACGGGACATCGCAGTACGGGCTTGTCGAAGACTCGGGATGGAATCCCTGTTCCATTGGTGTACTCACGGAATTACAGCTGACCATTCCAAAACGTTTCAGTACGGATTCGGCATACGCTTTCTGCGATATACAGACTAGCTTGGACGACCTTTTCCTACTAATTTCAAGCCCTATGCACTTTTTCGCCTCTCCCAGGTCTTTCATCTCAAACCTTTTATTTAATTCCGCTTTCATCCAGGCTACGGCGGTTAGATCACTACCGGCGAGCAGCAAGTCATCCACATAAAGGGCAATGAGCATTATGCTGTCATTCGATATGTTTGTGTACAAGCAAGCGTCACTTCTCGTGGTCTTAAACCCAAGCCCATTAATCAAGAAGTCGTCAATCTTTTTGTGCCATTGACGACTCGCTTGTTTAAGGCCATAAATAGCCTTGAGGAGTTTGCAAACATGGTTTGGTTTGGAAGGGTCGATGCATCCTTCGGGTTGTTCCATGTAAATATCCTCCTCTAATTCTCCATTTAGAAACGCGGTGACTACGTCCATTTGGTGAAGCTCTAAGTCAAATTGCGCAACCATAGCCAGTAGCAATCGAATTGTCGTGAATTTGATTACCGGGGCGAAAGTCTCTGAGTAATCAACTCCTTCAATCTGCTGGAAACCTCTTACGACTAGGCGACCCTTTCCTTGCTGAATGAGGTGGCCCTGATCATCTGGAATATCTTTAACGGTGAAAACCCAGCGCGATGTGAGGATGTTAGAGGCCTGTGAGCGCGGAACCAGCGTCCAAGTCTGGTTTTTGCGTTGTGATTTTAACTCTTTGTCAACTGCTTTCTGCCAGAAATCTGGTTGCGTCCCACTCATCGCTTCCTTGAACGAGTCTGGTACCGGAACATCTTCATTAGACGTGCTGAGTATATTAGCTCCTAAGAGGCCCTTCCACCATTGTCTTGGTGGGCGGCGTGATCGACCTGATCTGCGAAGTGGTACATTGCTAGATCCATCTCCGTCTGCACCACCCGTATGTTCTGGTTCCGAGCTCGCATCCGGGGGCTCTGGGTTCATATTTGGATTTAGACGGGCTCATTTTGACCTCTCGATGACTCAGAGTCTCCATTTTCACCGATATTTGCCATTAAAGTATCGGGGTCAGTTTCGTCAGCAACGCCCACATCCTCTGGCTCAAAATTCTCGTCATTTTGATGCGATATACTGTCGTCAACCGAACAAGGCCCTCGCCTGGACTCATCAAACTGCACATTTCGTGAGATAACTACGCGATTCAGTTCGTCATCCCATACCTTGTAGGCCTTCGTTCCGGCGGCTGGATATCCAAGAAACATTCCTTTCACTGCACGTTCATCAAGTTTCTGTACCTCATGGGCATGCAGTTTGTACCAGCATTGGCAGCCAAATACCCTCAAGTGAGACACATCTGGTTTATCCTTCATCCACAAGTGATGAGGCGTAATGGAACTTCCCAGGGCTCTGTTTGTTACACGATTCCGCACATACACGGCATTGTCTAGGGCTTCAGCCCAAAATGACTTTGGAACCTGCATGTGGACGAAGATAGAACCGAAACCAGATACAATGTACGGTTGAACCGTTCTGCGACGCCATTTTGTTCAGGCGTGTACGCGGCGGTCGTTTGATGAACCGTTCCTTGTGAAGATAAGAAGGATTGGAACTGCGAGGAAAGATACTCCCCTCCACGATCTGAACGAAACACTTTCACTCGCTGACCGGTATGGGTAAGGGCATAATTGGCAAACTTCTTATAGAACTCGAAAGTTTCATCTTTACTTTTCATCGGATAGACAACGCTCCAGTTGGAGTAATCATCGATGAATGTGACAAAGTATTCGCACCACCTAATGACTGTGTTTGGAGTGGGCCACAGACGTCCGAATGGACTAAGTCTAGCAGCTGCTTTGCCCTACCTCCTGAGCGATGTTTGGGAATTACAGCACGAGTTGTTTTCCTACCACACAAGCATCGCATTTCACGGAATCACAGTCAGAAGATGAGCCAATATCTTTGGTATCATTTGAAGAAGAAAGATGAAGTCCACTTACCACGTTCTTGCGAGACATAGACAAGATTCCTTGAGTATGAACGTGCGCAAGTCTTTCGTGCCACGTCTTCAAGGAGGCTTTGTGTGCCGAATGAGTCATATCACACGTATCAAGCACGTAGAGCTCTCCTTCACTTGTCGCGGTTGCCACAGTACAGTCATTTTTCTTTACAGTACACTTGTCACGAACAAACTGAACATCAAGTCCATTGTCGACCATCTGGCGTACTGAAATTAGAGAAAAGGCAAAACTGGGAACGTGTAGCACATTGGTGAGCTTACAGGATTTTTCAATGCCGTTTACTGATAGCATCAAATGAACGTTTCCGACTCCAGCCACAATCGCACAAGCCTTGGTTCCCATCTCAACGCGGCTGTTCGAGACCTCACGGTAGTCTGTAAAGAGGCTTCTGTCAAACGTCATGTGCGCGGAGCACCCGGAATCTATAAGCCAGGTGTTAGAGGTTATTTTAACGTTAGACTTATCCGCTTTGTTCACCAGACAAATGTACTCCACCTCATTCACTTCCGAGCCATCTTTTTCTTGAGCGATCATTGCCGTTGGCTTCTGTAATTGCCTCCGCTGGAATCGTTCGGGTGGAGAAGGTCGCTTTCCATTGACATCCTTTCCCCAGCAACGGGAGGCGGTGTGTCCGGTGTGACCACAATTAGTGCACGTCAAGGAAGACTGGCGCCGTCCTTCGAAAACGTTCCCAATAAGGGCGGCACTTGAAGTCATCTGTCGCCTGGACGACTTCATCGAAGCTCGTTGTTCCTCTTGAAGTAGACGACTTTTGACATACTCCACTCCAAAGGAGTTGTCTTCAGATCCAAGAGCGTCCAGAGCAACAATGAGGCTGTGAAAACGCGGTGGAAGGCCGTTAAGCACTGCCATAGCCATCTCTTTGTCATCGATAACGACCCCCATAGACTTCAAGCGAGCCGCCAGGTGTCTCACACGTCCAATATACGGAAGCACCTTCTCATTTTCTAGCATACTGACAGTGTAAAACTCTCTACGAGCAGCCAACTTGTTCAGCAGCGTATGTCGCTCAAACACCTCTAGAATAGCATCCCACATACCTTTGGCAGTAACAGCATCTCTTACATGGTCCAAATGGTCATCAGAAAGAGACAGCCCTATAATTGCTCTGGCTTTTCGATCTCCCTGCTTCCAAGTCCTATACGTAGAAGAATTTTCATCAGCAGGGACGTTATCATCGGTAATGTACTGTTCTACATCGCGCAGTGCCAGAAGTAGCTGAATTTTCTGCTTCCACACATAAAAATTCGTATCCGTCAGCTTCTCTATCTTCATTGACCTCCTCCTTGATCTTCTCCGCCACTCATTGCAAATAGGTTAGAGGTGCTTATGTTCTGTTCGAAGATTCCAAGCCGGGGACCGATAGTCCCTTGCAATGGCAAGCCCACCTCTATAAGAACACAGCACACGAAACTCTAAGCTAAATGCAAAGGCCGAGCACTCGCTTTTAACCAAAGTATAGGATCCCTTTTACTGCTGAGACAAAACTACTTTCAAGTGATCTTTCCCGTTCTCGTGGCGTTTCAGAACTTCGTGGGAGTCGAACACTCTATCACAAACAGTACACCTAGGGGTCTCCTTTCTGTTCGCTACTCTAGTCCTATGACCCTTAGAATGAACGTGATCGTAGAATGTCTTAGCACTGTTGCAGCTAATCTGGCAGGTCTTGCAGTACCTCTTGTGCCTCGGCGGAACTCGCTTCTTCGCCTTCAGCTCCCTTTTCGCGACTCGATCGGCAAGCGCTTTGGCTTTCTTGGCCGAGAGTCGTTGAATTTTTCTAATTGGCGTCTGTGGAGGTACTGACCTGCGGGGGATCCTATATCCTTCCTGGGCGACAGAGAGGGCGAGCGTCGGCGGCGGTGGTGTTGTCGGTTCAATAACCTCGATCCTCTCCACACTTGACCTCCTCCCTGACGGTAAACCTCTGACCGATGGAGCCCTGGGCACTCGCGGCACCAGGGCTAATTCCGAGTCTAGCACAACCCCGCAGAAGCAGGCACAGATAGTGGAAGTGATCGTCAGTAACAGCTTTATGGAATTACAAGTCTTTAGACCAACCAAAAGGTGCAAAGAGAATCACTTCGATGTGCAAAGAAATGGAATTATTCAAATAACTTACCAGAAACGTGAGACATATTCAACAGGCTGAGACAAACAAAACGAAACAGGGCAACGACACAGGGCGACTTACGGGAATCAAAGACAGAGATAGCGTTGAACTGGGCCCATAACCTGATGATGAGTTGCGATAGGGAAGGCTGGTGGGGAGAGGATGAAGCTGCGGGCTTGGCTACCCAGAATTTACTCGGAACTCTAAAATCCTGGCCTTAAGTACAACCTACAACTACTTTCTAACTCACTGCGTCCACTAACAGAATCCCACAAACTGAGCCATTTGAGCGGATTTCAAGATCTTGGCCCGGTGATAACAGTCATTAGGGGCAAATTTGGAACTGCTTCCAAAGTTGACAAATTTGTGTAAATAGGTTGGCCCAATACACACATCAATACAGTACCTTATTTTGCAGACTTACCGGAAACGAATTCCCTTGTGCCAAAATAACGGACTCAATCCGTCATACGTAAAATAGAATCACATAACTGATTTTTGGATGCAGTCGGTCCAATCTTCATCATAATTACGAACCTCATACATATGATGGAATCACATAACTGATTTTTGGATGCAGTTGTACAAACCAATATCATAACTAGAAACCACATACGTATGATGGAATCACATAACTGATTTTTGGATGCAGTTGTACAAACCAATATCATAACTAGAAACCACATACGTATGATGGAATCACATAACTGATTTTTGGATGCAGTTGTACAAACAATATCATAACTAGAAACCACATACGTATGATGGAATCACATAACTGATTTTTGGATGCAGTTGTACAAACCAATATCATAACTAGAAACCACATACGTATGATGGAATCACATAACTGATTTTTGGATGCAGCTGGATAAAACCCGTAATCATAACTAGAAACCTCATACACATTATAGAATCAAGAGTCGCTTCCATAATGCAGCCGGAGGATGGAACCGACAGTGCAGTGGTGGAATGCAGTCGTGGATGCGGCCAGGGAGTGTAGTAGTGGAATGTAGCCGGCGGATGCAGCCGGCTATCTACTGTACGTTCAATCAACGGAGCGGTGTAATTATGACAACGATTCGCATAACCACCCCTTACTGTATGAATTCAAGTACAGGACGAAGTATAGTACGAAGTACAGTACGAAGTACAGTTCCACAACTGACAATAGTACAACACGTGGACACCACTGCACCAATAGTTTCTACGCTTTTCTGTACCACGTGTACATCGCATACACCAATGCCAACCTGTACACGTGTATATGTCTTATTCAGCACAGCTCCCGTACACTACCTTCCTCACACCCTTACAGCACATTTCCCTACGTAAAGGGACCCCTAAACAACATTTTGACCTCTAAAATAACTCATAAATAACCGTTATATCCCATACTGCCTTTGAACAACTAAAACCAGCCAAGGAACCTCTACAACACCTGACACGTGTACATCCTGGGCCAATAGAATTGCAGTATTGTCCCTGTCAGCGAATAGGATTAAAGCAGGCAATTCTTAGCCTAGGCATTATGGGCCAAGTTCCACTTGTCAACAATTATGCAAAATTTGCATTTTTCGTCGACCCCCTGAAAATGGCCTTTCGTCCCCGGCAACTTTGCTTTTCGGGTAAATTTGGCATATATTTCCCTTCAGAACCACATGTGTCCACGTGTACACATATACAGCTTCCCAACCTCCGTGCGAGACGTCTAGTCAGTGCGATGGGCGTGTGATCGTCTCACGAAATCACCAACACCCCCCTCGATCACATGCCCTAAGCATCGCGCAGATCCCCAAGTCCCAGAAACCTCACACATTTATTGAACGAAATTCGTCCAAGAGGCTTCGTTAGTATATCTGCTGGCATTTCGGAAGACGGTACATGGAAGAGGGAAACAATATTGCGATGGATAGCATCTCTGACAAAGTGGTATGAGATATCGATATGCTTGTTACGCCGGTTGCCCTCGTTGCCTGCAAAGGATATAGTTCCTGTATTATCACAACCGATAGTAACAGTACCATCTTCTGATTTTCCCAATGCATCTGTCAGGAGGCATCTTAGCCAGGCGGCTTCTTTGCAGGCATCACAAAGCGCGATGTACTCTGCTTCGCAGGTAGACTTTGCAACAACCGTTTGCTTCCTCGACGACCAGCTGACGGCTCCTCCACAAAGCTTGAATACATAGCCGCTGGTGGACTTTCTTGAACTCAAGCAGCCACCCCAGTCCGCATCACTAAAGCCTTCGAGGTACTCCACTGAGAGATTTCCGTTTAGGATAACACCAGTTGAGAGTGTTCCTTTGATAACCTCAAAACCCTTTTCGCAGCCTGCCAGTGGTCCTCGCGAGGCTTTCACAGTGTTGAGACAATTTGCCAACGGCGTATGCTAAATCTGGACGAGAACCAACCATCAGGAACATCAGACAGCCGATGATCTGTCGATACGGGACATCGCAGTACGGGCTTGTCGAAGACTCGGGATGGAATCCCTGTTCCATTGGTGTACTCACGGAATTACAGCTGACCATTCCAAAACGTTTCAGTACGGATTCGGCATACGCTTTCTGCGATATACAGACTAGCTTGGACGACCTTTTCCTACTAATTTCAAGCCCTATGCACTTTTTCGCCTCTCCCAGGTCTTTCATCTCAAACCTTTTATTTAATTCCGCTTTCATCCAGGCTACGGCGGTTAGATCACTACCGGCGAGCAGCAAGTCATCCACATAAAGGGCAATGAGCATTATGCTGTCATTCGATATGTTTGTGTACAAGCAAGCGTCACTTCTCGTGGTCTTAAACCCAAGCCCATTAATCAAGAAGTCGTCAATCTTTTTGTGCCATTGACGACTCGCTTGTTTAAGGCCATAAATAGCCTTGAGGAGTTTGCAAACATGGTTTGGTTTGGAAGGGTCGATGCATCCTTCGGGTTCCTCCTCTAATTCTCCATTTAGAAACGCGGTGACTACGTCCATTTGGTGAAGCTCTAAGTCAAATTGCGCAACCATAGCCAGTAGCAATCGAATTGTCGTGAATTTGATTACCGGGGCGAAAGTCTCTGAGTAATCAACTCCTTCAATCTGCTGGAAACCTCTTACGACTAGGCGACCCTTTCCTTGCTGAATGAGGTGGCCCTGATCATCTGGAATATCTTTAACGGTGAAAACCCAGCGCGATGTGAGGATGTTAGAGGCCTGTGAGCGCGGAACCAGCGTCCAAGTCTGGTTTTTGCGTTGTGATTTTAACTCTTTGTCAACTGCTTTCTGCCAGAAATCTGGTTGCGTCCCACTCATCGCTTCCTTGAACGAGTCTGGTACCGGAACATCTTCATTAGACGTGCTGAGTATATTAGCTCCTAAGAGGCCCTTCCACCATTGTCTTGGTGGGCGGCGTGATCGACCTGATCTGCGAAGTGGTACATTGCTAGATCCATCTCCGTCTGCACCACCCGTATGTTCTGGTTCCGAGCTCGCATCCGGGGGCTCTGGGTTCATATTTGGATTTAGACGGGCTCATTTTGACCTCTCGATGACTCAGAGTCTCCATTTTCACCGATATTTGCCATTAAAGTATCGGGGTCAGTTTCGTCAGCAACGCCCACATCCTCTGGCTCAAAATTCTCGTCATTTTGATGCGATATACTGTCGTCAACCGAACAAGGCCCTCGCCTGGACTCATCAAACTGCACATTTCGTGAGATAACTACGCGATTCAGTTCGTCATCCCATACCTTGTAGGCCTTCGTTCCGGCTGGATATCCAAGAAACATTCCTTTCACTGCACGTTCATCAAGTTTCTGTACCTCATGGGCATGCAGTTTGTACCAGCATTGGCAGCCAAATACCCTCAAGTGAGACACATCTGGTTTATCCTTCATCCACAAGTGATGAGGCGTAATGGAACTTCCCAGGGCTCTGTTTGTTACACGATTCCGCACATACACGGCATTGTCTAGGGCTTCAGCCCAAAATGACTTTGGAACCTGCATGTGGGACAGCATAGACCGAACCAGATCTATCAATGTACGGTTGAACCGTTCTGCGACGCCATTTTGTTCAGGCGTGTACGCGGCGGTCGTTTGATGAACCGTTCCTTGTGAAGATAAGAAGGATTGGAACTGCGAGGAAAGATACTCCCCTCCACGATCTGAACGAAACACTTTCACTCGCTGACCGGTATGGGTAAGGGCATAATTGGCAAACTTCTTATAGAACTCGAAAGTTTCATCTTTACTTTTCATCGGATAGACAACGCTCCAGTTGGAGTAATCATCGATGAATGTGACAAAGTATTCGCACCACCTAATGACTGTGTTTGGAGTGGGCCACAGACGTCCGAATGGACTAAGTCTAGCAGCTGCTTTGCCCTACCTCCTGAGCGATGTTTGGGAATTACAGCACGAGTTGTTTTTCCTACCACACAAGCATCGCATTTCACGGAATCACAGTCAGAAGATGAGCCAATATCTTTGGTATCATTTGAAGAAGAAAGATGAAGTCCACTTACCACGTTCTTGCGAGACATAGACAAGATTCCTTGAGTATGAACGTGCGCAAGTCTTTCGTGCCACGTCTTCAAGGAGGCTTTGTGTGCCGAATGAGTCATATCACACGTATCAAGCACGTAGAGCTCTCCTTCACTTGTCGCGGTTGCCACAGTACAGTCATTTTTCTTTACAGTACACTTGTCACGAACAAACTGAACATCAAGTCCATTGTCGACCATCTGGCGTACTGAAATTAGAGAAAAGGCAAAACTGGGAACGTGTAGCACATTGGTGAGCTTACAGGATTTTTCAATGCCGTTTACTGATAGCATCAAATGAACGTTTCCGACTCCAGCCACAATCGCACAAGCCTTGGTTCCCATCTCAACGCGGCTGTTCGAGACCTCACGGTAGTCTGTAAAGAGGCTTCTGTCAAACGTCATGTGCGCGGAGCACCCGGAATCTATAAGCCAGGTGTTAGAGGTTATTTTAACGTTAGACTTATCCGCTTTGTTCACCAGACAAATGTACTCCACCTCATTCACTTCCGAGCCATCTTTTTCTTGAGCGATCATTGCCGTTGGCTTCTGTAATTGCCTCCGCTGGAATCGTTCGGGTGGAGAAGGTCGCTTTCCATTGACATCCTTTCCCCAGCAACGGGAGGCGGTGTGTCCGGTGTGACCACAATTAGTGCACGTCAAGGAAGACTGGCGCCGTCCTTCGAAAACGTTCCCAATAAGGGCGGCACTTGAAGTCATCTGTCGCCTGGACGACTTCATCGAAGCTCGTTGTTCCTCTTGAAGTAGACGACTTTTGACATACTCCACTCCAAAGGAGTTGTCTTCAGATCCAAGAGCGTCCAGAGCAACAATGAGGCTGTGAAAACGCGGTGGAAGGCCGTTAAGCACTGCCATAGCCATCTCTTTGTCATCGATAACGACCCCCATAGACTTCAAGCGAGCCGCCAGGTGTCTCACACGTCCAATATACGGAAACACCTTCTCATTTTCTAGCATACTGACAGTGTAAAACTCTCTACGAGCAGCCAACTTGTTCAGCAGCGTATGTCGCTCAAACACCTCTAGAATAGCATCCCACATACCTTTGGCAGTAACAGCATCTCTTACATGGTCCAAATGGTCATCAGAAAGAGACAGCCCTATAATTGCTCTGGCTTTTCGATCTCCCTGCTTCCAAGTCCTATACGTAGAAGAATTTTCATCAGCAGGGACGTTATCATCGGTAATGTACTGTTCTACATCGCGCAGTGCCAGAAGTAGCTGAATTTTCTGCTTCCACACAAAAATTCGTATCCGTCAGCTTCTCTATCTTCATTGACCCTCCTCCTTGATCTTCTCCGCCACTCATTGCAAATAGGTTAGAGGTGCTTATGTTCTGTTCGAAGATTCCAAGCCGGGGACCGATAGTCCCTTGCAATGGCAAGCCCACCTCTATAAGAACACAGCACACGAAACTCTAAGCTAAATGCAAAGGCCGAGCACTCGCTTTTAACCAAAGTATAGGATCCCTTTTACTGCTGAGACAAAACTACTTTCAAGTGATCTTTCCCGTTCTCGTGGCGTTTCAGAACTTCGTGGGAGTCGAACACTCTATCACAAACAGTACACCTAGGGGTCTCCTTTCTGTTCGCTACTCTAGTCCTATGACCCTTAGAATGAACGTGATCGTAGAATGTCTTAGCACTGTTGCAGCTAATCTGGAAGGTCTTGCAGTACCTCTTGTGCCTCGGCGGAACTCGCTTCTTCGCCTTCAGCTCCCTTTTCGCGACTCGATCGGCAAGCGCTTTGGCTTTCTTGGCCGAGAGTCGTTGAATTTTTCTAATTGGCGTCTGTGGAGGTACTGACCTGCGGGGGATCCTATATCCTTCCTGGGCGACAGAGAGGGCGAGCGTCGGCGGCGGTGGTGTTGTCGGTTCAATAACCTCGATCCTCTCCACACTTGACCTCCTCCCTGACGGTAAACTTCTGACCGATGGAGCCCTGGGCACTCGCGGCACCAGGGCTAATTCCGAGTCTAGCACAACCCCGCAGAAGCAGGCACAGATAGTGGAGGTGATCGTCAGTAACAGCTTTATGGAATTACAAGTCTTTAGACCAACCAAAAGGTGCAAAGAGAATCACTTCGATGTGCAAAGAAATGGAATTATTCAAATAACTTACCAGAAACGTGAGACATATTCAACAGGCTGAGACAAACAAAACGAAACAGGGCAACGACACAGGGCGACTTACGGGAATCAAAGACAGAGATAGCGTTGAACTGGGCCCATAACCTGATGATGAGTTGCGATAGGGAAGGCTGGTGGGGGAGAGGATGAAGCTGCGGGCTTGGCTACCCAGAATTTACTCGGAACTCTAAAATCCTGGCCTTAAGTACAACCTACAACTACTTTCTAACTCACTGCGTCCACTAACAGAATCCCACAAACTGAGCCATTTGAGCGGATTTCAAGATCTTGGCCCGGTGATAACAGTCATTAGGGGCAAATTTGGAACTGCTTCCAAAGTTGACAAATTTGTGTAAATAGGTTGGCCCAATACACACATCAATACAGTACCTTATTTTGCAGACTTACCGGAAACGAATTCCCTTGTGCCAAAATAACGGACTCAATCCGTCATACGTAAAATAGAATCACATAACTGATTTTTGGATGCAGTCGGTCCAATCTTCATCATAATTACGAACCTCATACATATGATGGAATCACATAACTGATTTTTGGATGCAGTTGTACAAACCAATATCATAACTAGAAACCACATACGTATGATGGAATCACATAACTGATTTTTGGATGCAGTTGTACAAACCAATATCATAACTAGAAACCACATACGTATGATGGAATCACATAACTGATTTTTGGATGCAGTTGTACAAACCAATATCATAACTAGAAACCACATACGTATGATGGAATCACATAACTGATTTTTGGATGCAGCTGGATAAAACCCGTAATCATAACTAGAAACCTCATACACATTATAGAATCAAGAGTCGCTTCCATAATGCAGCCGGAGGATGGAACCGACAGTGCAGTGGTGGATGCAGTCGTGGATGCGGCCAGGGAGTGTAGTAGTGGAATGTAGCCGGCGGATGCAGCCGGCTATCTACTGTACGTTCAATCAACGGAGCGGTGTAATTATGACAACGATTCGCATAACCACCCCTTACTGTATGAATTCAAGTACAGGACGAAGTATAGTACGAAGTACAGTACGAAGTACAGTTCCACAACTGACAATAGTACAACACGTGGACACCACTGCACCAATAGTTTCTACGCTTTCTGTACCACGTGTACATCGCATACACCAATGCCAACCTGTACACGTGTATATGTCTTATTCAGCACAGCTCCCGTACACTACCTTCCTCACACCCTTACAGCACATTTCCCTACGTAAAGGGACCCCCTAAACAACATTTTGACCTCTAAAATAACTCATAAATAACCGTTATATCCCATACTGCCTTTGAACAACTAAAACCAGCCAAGGAACCTCTACAACACCTGACACGTGTACATCCTGGCCAATAGAATTGCAGTATTGTCCCTGTCAGCGAATAGGATTAAAGCAGGCAATTCTTAGCCTAGGCATTATGGGCCAAGTTCCACTTGTCAACAATTATGCAAAATTTGCATTTTTCGTCGACCCCCTGAAATGGCCTTTCGTCCCCGGCAACTTTGCTTTTCGGGTAAATTTGGCATATATTTCCCTTCAGAACCACATGTGTCCACGTGTACACATATACAGCTTCCCAACCTCCGTGCGAGACGTCTAGTCAGTGCGATGGGCGTGTGATCGTCTCACGAAATCACCAACACCCCCCTCGATCACATGCCCTAAGCATCGCGCAGATCCCCAAGTCCCAGAAACCTCACACATTTATTGAACGAAATTCGTCCAAGAGGCTTCGTTAGTATATCTGCTGGCATTTCGGAAGACGGTACATGGAAGAGGGAAACAATATTGCGATGGATAGCATCTCTGACAAAGTGGTATGAGATATCGATATACGCCGGTTACCCCTCGTTGCCTGCAAAGGATATAGTTCCTGTATTATCCGATAGTAACAGTACCATCTTCTGATTTTCCCAATGCATCTGTCAGGAGGCTCTTAGCCAGGCGGCTTCTTGCAGGCATCACAAAGCGCGATGTACTCTGCTTCGCAGGTAGACTTTGCAACAACCGTTTGCTTCCTCGACGACCAGCTGACGGCTCCTCCACAAAGCTTGAATACATAGCCGCTGGTGGACTTTCTTGAACTCAAGCAGCCACCCCAGTCCGCATCACTAAAGCCTTCGAGGTACTCCACTGAGAGATTTCCGTTTAGGATAACACCAGTTGAGAGTGTTCCTTTGATAACCTCAAAACCCTTTTCGCAGCCTGCCAGTGGTCCTCGCGAGGCTTTTCACAGTGTTGAGACAATTTGCCAACGGCGTATGCTAAATCTGGACGAGAACCAACCATCAGGAACATCAGACAGCCGATGATCTGTCGATACGGGACATCGCAGTACGGGCTTGTCGAAGACTCGGATGGAATCCCTGTTCCATTGGTGTACTCACGGAATTACAGCTGACCATTCCAAAACGTTTCAGTACGGATTCGGCATACGCTTTCTGCGATATACAGACTAGCTTGGACGACCTTTTCCTACTAATTTCAAGCCCTATGCACTTTTTCGCCTCTCCCAGGTCTTTCATCTCAAACCTTTTATTTAATTCCGCTTTCATCCAGGCTACGGCGGTTAGATCACTACCGGCGAGCAGCAAGTCATCCACATAAAGGGCAATGAGCATTATGCTGTCATTCGATATGTTTGTGTACAAGCAAGCGTCACTTCTCGTGGTCTTAAACCCAAGCCCATTAATCAAGAAGTCGTCAATCTTTTTGTGCCATTGACGACTCGCTGTGTTAAGGCCATAAATAGCCTTGAGGAGTTTGCAAACATGGTTTGGTTTGGAAGGGTCGATGCATCCTTCGGGTTGTTCCATGTAAATATCCTCCTCTAATTCTCCATTTAGAAACGCGGTGACTACGTCCATTTGGTGAAGCTCTAAGTCAAATTGCGCAACCATAGCCAGTAGCAATCGAATTGTCGTGAATTTGATTACCGGGGCGAAAGTCTCTGAGTAATCAACTCCTTCAATCTGCTGGAAACCTCTTACGACTAGGCGACCCTTTCCTTGCTGAATGAGGTGGCCCTGATCATCTGGAATATCTTTAACGGTGAAAACCCAGCGCGATGTGAGGATGTTAGAGGCCTGTGAGCGCGGAACCAGCGTCCAAGTCTGGTTTTTGCGTTGTGATTTTAACTCTTTGTCAACTGCTTTCTGCCAGAAATCTGGTTGCGTCCCACTCATCGCTTCCTTGAACGAGTCTGGTACCGGAACATCCTCATTAGACGTGCTGAGTATATTAGTTCCTAAGAGGCCCTTCCACCATTGTCTTGGTGGGCGGCGTGATCGACCTGATCTGCGAAGTGGTACATTGCTAGATCCATCTCCGTCTGCACCACCCGTATGTTCTGGTTCCGAGCTCGCATCCGGGGGCTCTGGGTTCATATTTGGATTTAGAACGGGCTCATTTTGACCTCTCGATGACTCAGAGTCTCCATTTTCACCGATATTTGCCATTAAAGTATCGGGGTCAGTTTCGTCAGCAACGCCCACATCCTCTGGCTCAAAATTCTCGTCATTTTGATGCGATATACTGTCGTCAACCGAACAAGGCCCTCGCCTGGACTCATCAAACTGCACATTTCGTGAGATAACTACGCGATTCAGTTCGTCATCCCATACCTTGTAGGCCTTCGTTCCGGCTGGGTATCCAAGAAACATTCCTTTCACTGCACGTTCATCAAGTTTCTGCACCTCATGGGCATGCAGTTTGTACCAGCATTGGCAGCCAAATACCCTCAAGTGAGACACATCTGGTTTATCCTTCATCCACAAGTGATGAGGCGTAATGGAACTTCCCAGGGCTCTGTTTGTTACACGATTCCGCACATACACGGCATTGTCTAGGGCTTCAGCCCAAAATGACTTTGGAACCTGCATGTGGGACAGCATAGACCGAACCAGATCTATCAATGTACGGTTGAACCGTTCTGCGACGCCATTTTGTTCAGGCGTGTACGCGGCGGTCGTTTGATGAACCGTTCCTTGTGAAGATAAGAAGGATTGGAACTGCGAGGAAAGATACTCCCCTCCACGATCTGAACGAAACACTTTCACTCGCTGACCGGTATGGGTAAGGGCATAATTGGCAAACTTCTTATAGAACTCGAAAGTTTCATCTTTACTTTTCATCGGATAGACAACGCTCCAGTTGGAGTAATCATCGATGAATGTGACAAAGTATCTCGCACCACCTAATGACTGTGTTTGGAGTGGGCCACAGACGTCCGAATGGACTAAGTCTAGCAGCTGCTTTGCCCTACCTCCTGAGCGATGTTTGGGAATTACAGCACGAGTTGCTTTTCCTACCACACAAGCATCGCATTTCACGGAATCACAGTCAGAAGATGAGCCAATATCTTTGGTATCATTTGAAGAAGAAAGATGAAGTCCACTTACCACGTTCTTGCGAGACATAGACAAGATTCCTTGAGTATGAACGTGCGCAAGTCTTTCGTGCCACGTCTTCAAGGAGGCTTTGTGTGCCGAATGAGTCATATCACACGTATCAAGCACGTAGAGCTCTCCTTCACTTGTCGCGGTTGCCACAGTACAGTCATTTTTCTTTACAGTACACTTGTCACGAACAAACTGAACATCAAGTCCATTGTCGACCATCTGGCGTACTGAAATTAGAGAAAAGGCAAAACTGGGAACGTGTAGCACATTGGTGAGCTTACAGGATTTTTCAATGCCGTTTACTGATAGCATCAAATGAACGTTTCCGACTCCAGCCACAATCGCACAAGCCTTGGTTCCCATCTCAACGCGGCTGTTCGAGACCTCACGGTAGTCTGTAAAGAGGCTTCTGTCAAACGTCATGTGCGCGGAGCACCCGGAATCTATAAGCCAGGTGTTAGAGGTTATTTTAACGTTAGACTTATCCGCTTTGTTCACCAGACAAATGTACTCCACCTCATTCACTTCCGAGCCATCTTTTTCTTGAGCGATCATTGCCGTTGGCTTCTGTAATTGCCTCCGCTGGAATCGTTCGGGTGGAGAAGGTCGCTTTCCATTGACATCCTTTCCCCAGCAACGGGAGGCGGTGTGTCCGGTGTGACCACAATTAGTGCACGTCAAGGAAGACTGGCGCCGTCCTTCGAAAACGTTCCCAATAAGGGCGGCACTTGAAGTCATCTGTCGCCTGGACGACTTCATCGAAGCTCGTTGTTCCTCTTGAAGTAGACGACTTTTGACATACTCCACTCCAAAGGAGTTGTCTTCAGATCCAAGAGCGTCCAGAGCAACAATGAGGCTGTGAAAACGCGGTGGAAGGCCGTTAAGCACTGCCATAGCCATCTCTTTGTCATCGATAACGACCCCCATAGACTTCAAGCGAGCCGCCAGGTGTCTCACACGTCCAATATACGGAAGCACCTTCTCATTTTCTAGCATACTGACAGTGTAAAACTCTCTACGAGCAGCCAACTTGTTCAGCAGCGTATGTCGCTCAAACACCTCTAGAATAGCATCCCACATACCTTTGGCAGTAACAGCATCTCTTACATGGTCCAAATGGTCATCAGAAAGAGACAGCCCTATAATTGCTCTGGCTTTTCGATCTCCCTGCTTCCAAGTCCTATACGTAGAAGAATTTTCATCAGCAGGGACGTTATCATCGGTAATGTACTGTTCTACATCGCGCAGTGCCAGAAGTAGCTGAATTTTCTGCTTCCACACATAAAAATTCGTATCCGTCAGCTTCTCTATCTTCATTGACCCTCCTCCTTGATCTTCTCCGCCACTCATTGCAAATAGGTTAGAGGTGCTTATGTTCTGTTCGAAGATCCCAAGCCGGGGACCGATAGTCCCTTGCAATGGCAAGCCCACCTCTATAAGAACACAGCACACGAAACTCTAAGCTAAATGCAAAGGCCGAGCACTCGCTTTTAACCAAAGTATAGGATCCCTTTTACTGCTGAGACAAAACTACTTTCAAGTGATCTTTCCCGTTCTCGTGGCGTTTCAGAACTTCGTGGGAGTCGAACACTCTATCACAAACAGTACACCTAGGGGTCTCCTTTCTGTTCGCTACTCTAGTCCTATGACCCTTAGAATGAACGTGATCGTAGAATGTCTTAGCACTATTGCAGCTAATCTGGCAGGTCTTGCAGTACCTCTTGTGCCTCGGCGGAACTCGCTTCTTCGCCTTCAGCTCCCTTTTCGCGACTCGATCGGCAAGCGCTTTGGCTTTCTTGGCCGAGAGTCGTTGAATTTTTCTAATTGGCGTCTGTGGAGGTACTGACCTGCGGGGGATCCTATATCCTTCCTGGGCGACAGAGAGGGCGAGCGTCGGCGGCGGTGGTGTTGTCGGTTCAATAACCTCGATCCTCTCCACACTTGACCTCCTCCCTGACGGTAAACCTCTGACCGATGGAGCCCTGGGCACTCGCGGCACCAGGGCTAATTCCGAGTCTAGCACAACCCCGCAGAAGCAGGCACAGATAGTGGAAGTGATCGTCAGTAACAGCTTTATGGAATTACAAGTCTTTAGACCAACCAAAAGGTGCAAAGAGAATCACTTCGATGTGCAAAGAAATGGAATTATTCAAATAACTTACCAGAAACGTGAGACATATTCAACAGGCTGAGACAAACAAAACGAAACAGGGCAACGACACAGGGCGACTTACGGGAATCAAAGACAGAGATAGCGTTGAACTGGGCCCATAACCTGATGATGAGTTGCGATAGGGAAGGCTGGTGGGGGAGAGGATGAAGCTGCGGGCTTAGCTACCCAGAATTTACTCGGAACTCTAAAATCCTGGCCTTAAGTACAACCTACAACTACTTTCTAACTCACTGCGTCCACTAACAGAATCCCACAAACTGAGCCATTTGAGCGGATTTCAAGATCTTGGCCCGGTGATAACAGTCATTAGGGGCAAATTTGGAACTGCTTCCAAAGTTGACAAATTTGTGTAAATAGGTTGGCCCAATACACACATCAATACAGTACCTTATTTTGCAGACTTACCGGAAACGAATTCCCTTGTGCCAAAATAACGGACTCAATCCGTCATACGTAAAATAGAATCACATAACTGATTTTTGGATGCAGTCGGTCCAATCTTCATCATAATTACGAACCTCATACATATGATGGAATCACATAACTGATTTTTGGATGCAGTTGTACAAACCAATATCATAACTAGAAACCACATACGTATGATGGAATCACATAACTGATTTTTGGATGCATTTGTACAAACCAATATCATAACTAGAAACCACATACGTATGATGGAATCACATAACTGATTTTTGGATGCAGCTGGATAAAACCCGTAATCATAACTAGAAACTCATACACATTATAGAATCAAGAGTCGCTTCCATAATGCAGCCGGAGGATGGAACCGACAGTGCAGTGGTGGAATGCAGTCGTGGATGCGGCCAGGGAGTGTAGTAGTGGAATGTAGCCGGCGGATGCAGCCGGCTATCTACTGTACGTTCAATCAACGGAGCGGTGTAATTATGACAACGATTCGCATAACCACCCCTTACTGTATGAATTCAAGTACAGTACGAAGTACAATACAAGTACAGTACGAAGTATAGTACGAAGTACAGGACGAAGTATAGTACGAAGTACAGTACGAAGTACAGTTCCACAACTGACAATAGTACAACACGTGGACACCACTGCACCAATAGTTTCTACGCTTTTCTGTACCACGTGTACATCGCATACACCAATGCCAACCTGTACACGTTATATGTCTTATTCAGCACAGCTCCCGTACACTACATTCCTCACACCCTTACAGCACATTTCCCTACGTAAAGGGACCCCCTAAACAACATTTTGACCTCTAAAATAGCTCATAAATAACCGTTATATCCCATACTGCCTTTGAACAACTAAAACCAGCCAAGGAACCTCTACAACACCTGACACGTGTACATCCTGGGCCAATAGAATTGCAGTATTGTCCCTGTCAGCGAATAGGATTAAAGCAGGCAATTCTTAGCCTAGGCATTATGGGCCAAGTTCCACTTGTCAACAATTATGCAAAATTTGCATTTTTCGTCGACCCCCTGAAAATGGCCTTTCGTCCCCGGCAACTTTGCTTTTCGGGTAAATTTGGCATATATTTCCCTTCAGAACCACATGTGTCCACGTGTACACATATACAGCTTCCCAACCTCCGTGCGAGACGTCTAGTCAGTGCGATGGGCGTGTGATCGTCTCACGAAATCACCAACACCCCCCCTCGATCACATGCCCTAAGCATCGCGCAGATCCCCAAGTCCCAGAAACCTCACACATTTATTGAACGAAAGTCGTCCAAGAGGCTTCGTTAGTATATCTGCTGGCATTTCGGAAGACGGTACATGGAAGAGGGAAACAATATTGCGATGGATAGCATCTCTGACAAAGTGGTATGAGATATCGATATGCTTGTTACGCCGGTTGACCCCCTCGTTGCCTGCAAAGGATATAGTTCCTGTATTATCACAACCGATAGTAACAGTACCATCTTCTGATTTTCCCAATGCATCTGTCAGGAGGCATCTTAGCCAGGCGGCTTCTTTGCAGGCATCACAAAGCGCGATGTACTCTGCTTCGCAGGTAGACTTTGCAACAACCGTTTGCTTCCTCGACGACCAGCTGACGGCTCCTCCACAAAGCTTGAATACATAGCCGCTGGTGGACTTTCTTGAACTCAAGCAGCCACCCAGTCCGCATCACTAAAGCCTTCGAGGTACTCCACTGAGAGATTTCCGTTTAGGATAACACCAGTTGAGAGTGTTCCTTTGATGAACCTCAAAACCCTTTTCGCAGCCTGCCAGTGGTCCTCGCGAGGCTTCTCACAGTGTTGAGACAATTTGCCAACGGCGTATGCTAAATCTGGACGAGAACCAACCATCAGGAACATCAGACAGCCGATGATCTGTCGATACGGGACATCGCAGTACGGGCTTGTCGAAGACTCGGGATGGAATCCCTGTTCCATTGGTGTACTCACGGAATTACAGCTGACCATTCCAAAACGTTTCAGTACGGATTCGGCATACGCTTTCTGCGATATACAGACTAGCTTGGACGACCTTTTCCTACTAATTTCAAGCCCTATGCACTTTTTCGCCTCTCCCAGGTCTTTCATCTCAAACCTTTTATTTAATTCCGCTTTCATCCAGGCTACGGCGGTTAGATCACTACCGGCGAGCAGCAAGTCATCCACATAAAGGGCAATGAGCATTATGCTGTCATTCGATATGTTTGTGTACAAGCAAGCGTCACTTCTCGTGGTCTTAAACCCAAGCCCATTAATCAAGAAGTCGTCAATCTTTTTGTGCCATTGACGACTCGCTTGTTTAAGGCCATAAATAGCCTTGAGGAGTTTGCAAACATGGTTTGGTTTGGAAGGGTCGATGCATCCTTCGGGTTGTTCCATGTAAATATCCTCCTCTAATTCTCCATTTAGAAACGCGGTGACTACGTCCATTTGGTGAAGCTCTAAGTCAAATTGCGCAACCATAGCCAGTAGCAATCGAATTGTCGTGAATTTGATTACCGGGGCGAAAGTCTCTGAGTAATCAACTCCTTCAATCTGCTGGAAACCTCTTACGACTAGGCGACCCTTTCCTTGCTGAATGAGGTGGCCCTGATCATCTGGAATATCTTTAACGGTGAAAACCCAGCGCGATGTGAGGATGTTAGAGGCCTGTGAGCGCGGAACCAGCGTCCAAGTCTGGTTTTTGCGTTGTGATTTTAACTCTTTGTCAACTGCTTTCTGCCAGAAATCTGGTTGCGTCCCACTCATCGCTTCCTTGAACGAGTCTGGTACCGGAACATCCTCATTAGACGTGCTGAGTATATTAGTTCCTAAGAGGCCCTTCCACCATTGTCTTGGTGGGCGGCGTGATCGACCTGATCTGCGAAGTGGTACATTGCTAGATCCATCTCCGTCTGCACCACCCGTATGTTCTGGTTCCGAGCTCGCATCCGGGGGCTCTGGGTTCATATTTGGATTTAGAACGGGCTCATTTTGACCTCTCGATGACTCAGAGTCTCCATTTTCACCGATATTTGCCATTAAAGTATCGGGGTCAGTTTCGTCAGCAACGCCCACATCCTCTGGCTCAAAATTCTCGTCATTTTGATGCGATATACTGTCGTCAACCGAACAAGGCCCTCGCCTGGACTCATCAAACTGCACATTTCGTGAGATAACTACGCGATTCAGTTCGTCATCCCATACCTTGTAGGCCTTCGTTCCGGCTGGGTATCCAAGAAACATTCCTTTCACTGCACGTTCATCAAGTTTCTGCACCTCATGGGCATGCAGTTTGTACCAGCATTGGCAGCCAAATACCCTCAAGTGAGACACATCTGGTTTATCCTTCATCCACAAGTGATGAGGCGTAATGGAACTTCCCAGGGCTCTGTTTGTTACACGATTCCGCACATACACGGCATTGTCTAGGGCTTCAGCCCAAAATGACTTTGGAACCTGCATGTGGGACAGCATAGACCGAACCAGATCTATCAATGTACGGTTGAACCGTTCTGCGACGCCATTTTGTTCAGGCGTGTACGCGGCGGTCGTTTGATGAACCGTTCCTTGTGAAGATAAGAAGGATTGGAACTGCGAGGAAAGATACTCCCCTCCACGATCTGAACGAAACACTTTCACTCGCTGACCGGTATGGGTAAGGGCATAATTGGCAAACTTCTTATAGAACTCGAAAGTTTCATCTTTACTTTTCATCGGATAGACAACGCTCCAGTTGGAGTAATCATCGATGAATGTGACAAAGTATCTCGCACCACCTAATGACTGTGTTTGGAGTGGGCCACAGACGTCCGAATGGACTAAGTCTAGCAGCTGCTTTGCCCTACCTCCTGAGCGATGTTTGGGAATTACAGCACGAGTTGCTTTTCCTACCACACAAGCATCGCATTTCACGGAATCACAGTCAGAAGATGAGCCAATATCTTTGGTATCATTTGAAGAAGAAAGATGAAGTCCACTTACCACGTTCTTGCGAGACATAGACAAGATTCCTTGAGTATGAACGTGCGCAAGTCTTTCGTGCCACGTCTTCAAGGAGGCTTTGTGTGCCGAATGAGTCATATCACACGTATCAAGCACGTAGAGCTCTCCTTCACTTGTCGCGGTTGCCACAGTACAGTCATTTTTCTTTACAGTACACTTGTCACGAACAAACTGAACATCAAGTCCATTGTCGACCATCTGGCGTACTGAAATTAGAGAAAAGGCAAAACTGGGAACGTGTAGCACATTGGTGAGCTTACAGGATTTTTCAATGCCGTTTACTGATAGCATCAAATGAACGTTTCCGACTCCAGCCACAATCGCACAAGCCTTGGTTCCCATCTCAACGCGGCTGTTCGAGACCTCACGGTAGTCTGTAAAGAGGCTTCTGTCAAACGTCATGTGCGCGGAGCACCCGGAATCTATAAGCCAGGTGTTAGAGGTTATTTTAACGTTAGACTTATCCGCTTTGTTACCAGACAAATGTACTCCACCATTCATTCGAGCCATCTTTTTCTTG